>CM076575.1:1089599812-1089906606 GCA_034641835.2 Pinus albicaulis
GTGGATCCAATATCACTTGTACTTGTCTGTTATGGAGGGCATCCAGAAATGGAACTTCAAGCTTGTAGAATGTAGGGAGGAGTAGATTCCTGAAGCCTGCTGGAAATGAATGAATGCTGGGACATAATTTAAAAAGAAATATATTAATAAATTTATCCAATGTCCCATGCCTGCCCCTTTTAATATTTTTAACCAAATCCTGCCATTTCTTTTAATATTTTTAACTAAATCGGACGACCGCGTTTGTTTTGCAATGCCGTGAGTGGTTCCCCACCACCACCACTTCCCTTTCTTGTTGTTCTTGTAAACCTTACACTTACGTGACCTTTCGCTTCGCCATGCCATAGGTGGTTCTGGTCCGGGAAGTTTTTCCGGGAAGTTTTTTATCTGGTCGTGTAACTGTGACTGGAAGTGTTTTATCTGGTGGGTCTTTTTTTTTTTAAGGATGCTGTATGGACGAATGAAATTAAGACGCGTTGTGTCATCAAGAAGATCAGCGAGCGAGAAAGAAGGGATGCATGGACGATGTCATCAATGGAGAGGAGGAGGGAGCCAGAGAGTATTTGTTGCAGCCAGCCAGCCGTGACAGGTATGTGTTGCTTGTATTCAGTAGGAGGCCAGAGTATCTGCCTGGCCTAATGTTTTTATTTAAATCTGTTATTAGTCCCTAATCCCATTAATCTCTTATATACCAGAGAGTATTTGTTGCAGCAGCCAGCCGTCACAGGTATGTCTATTTTTTGTTCTTCATTTTAGAGTAGAATTGAATGTTCAATGTTCTTGTCCTTCCTCCTCGTCAAAAGCCCATGACTCACCATATCAATCTGTCATTGGAGTGATTTCTTCCCCTGTTTTGACGTGATTTCCCCTCTGATTGGATCAGTCTTCTAGAGTTCATCTCTCAACTACGTCTATTAATGTTTTTAAGTCTATTATTAGTCCCTAATCGCCGCATTAATCTCTTATATATATACTATGTCCTTTAATTGCTCTGCTCTTTTCTGTTCTGGCTACGGAATCCCATTACCATTAATTCCTCTTAATTTTTACTTTTACTTTTCTTGCCTTTCGATCATCTTGCCCTTGGCCTGATCTCAAAATAACCAAGTCACATGTTAGGAAACCATATGCCGAAGTCACTCTTCGTTTTCTGCGCTTAAGCCATGATTAAGATGATTAAGTCACTCTTCGTTAGCTTTCCCTTTTGTATTTTTAAAAAATAGTGGCTCCATTATTATTATTATTATTGCTACAGCTCCAATTTTTTTATTTTTATTGCTACAGTTTCAATTATATTTTTATTTTCCAAGCCTGCTTACGTTTCACTTAGTATTTTTCTAGTTTCAATTATATTTTTATTTTCACTTAATAGTTTTTAGTTTCAATTATATTTTTATTTTCAAAGTCTTAGCGTACGTTTCACTTCATATTCTTTATTTTCCAATTCTGAGCGCACATTTCACTTATCATTTACTTCAATCTTGAATATGGATGGGAATCTAAGTCTTATCTTGAAAAATGAAAATCTAATCTCAGTCTTTCAGGTTTATCTTTCTTGGCGTACACCTAATTTTCTAGGTTTATCTTTCTTTTCTTTTCTTCTTTTAACTGAATCAATTTTTCTACATTAAAATTATATAATGTAAATCAAATTTATTCAGGAATATTATTGTTTTATTTATTTGAAATACATTTTTATTTAAATGATATGATGTTCACATTTATGTATAGATGTATTTTTACTTGTAATGTCTATGTGTTTTTTTTATGGTGTATTTTCTGTATATT
This sequence comes from Pinus albicaulis, assembly GCA_034641835.2. NCBI lineage: Eukaryota > Viridiplantae > Streptophyta > Pinopsida > Pinales > Pinaceae > Pinus > Pinus albicaulis. Next base: position 1,089,601,601 of record CM076575.1, read on the forward strand.
TTTAAATGAAAGTAATTTTTGTTTCTTTATGTGATATCATGGTGTGCTTATGCTAATTAGATGAAATAATTGTTGTAACATAATATAATGTTGAAATATTTTTCATGTGCAATGTGTATGTATTTGTTTCTTTCATATATTTTATTTGATAATTTGTTTATTGCTTCTTTGATGATATAATGATTGTGTTTTTTTTAGATAATATGATGAATTTTTTTTTTTTTAATTCATAAGATGTTTTTGTTTGCTACATGATGTGGATTGTACATGTGAAATGATATAATAATGATAATGATAACAATAATGATGAGGGAGAGAAAGAGAGATGGCCAGAGAGAGAGAGAGAGAGAGAGAGAGAAGGAGGAGGGGTGGGAGAGAGAGCGGGGGAGGAAGGGAGAGGGAGAGAGAGAGAGGGGGGGGTGGGGGAGAGAGAGCGTTTGGGGCGGGGGGGCGGGAGGGGGAGAGAGAGAGAGAGAGGGGGGGGTGAGTGAGAGTGTGTGTGTGTGTGTGTGTGTGTGTGTATGAGAGAAAGCGGGGGGGAGAGAGAGAGGGGGGGGGGAGAGGGAGTGTGTGTGGTGAGAGAGAGAGGGAGTGTGTGTGTGAGAGAAAGAGAGGGGGGGGGATGGCAGAGAGAGAGAAGGGGGAGGGAGAGAGAGGAGGAGAGACAAAGAGGGGGGGATTGGGGAGAGAGAGAGAGGGGGGGGAGAGAGAGGGAGGGAAGAGAGAGGGAGAGAGAGAGGGGGCGGAGAGAGAGGGGGGAGAGAGAGAGAGCACGAGGGAGAGAGGGGTATAGAGAGAGAGGTCGAGAGACAGAGCTAGGGGAGAGAGAGAGAGAGAAGGGGGGAGGGAGGGAGTATGTGTGCGAGAGAGAGAGAAGGGGGGGAGGAGGGAGTATGTGAGGGAGAGACAGGGGGGAAAGAGGGAGGACGGGGGATAGAGGGTGTGTGTGAGTGAGAGAGAGAGAGAGAGGGAGCGAGAGAGAGAGAGAGAGAAGGGGAGGGGGAGGAGAGCGAGAGTGGGGGGGAGAGAGAGAGGGGGGGAGGGGGAGAGAGAGAGAGAGAAAGACGGGGTGGGGGAGAGAGAGAGAGAGAGTGGGGGAAGAGAGAGAGGGGGGAGAGAGAGAGAGCGTGGGGAGAGAGGGAGGGGTATAGAGAGAGGTCGAGAGGGGGAGGGAGAGAGAGAGAGAGAGAGAGAGAGAGAGAGAAAGACGGGGTGGAGGAGAGAGAGAGAGAGTGGGGGAAGAGAGAGAGGGGGGAGAGAGAGAGAGCGTGGGGAGAGAGGGAGGGAGGGGTATAGAGAGAGAGGTCGAGAGAGAGAGAGCGGGGGGGAGAGAGAGAGAGAGAGAGAGAGAGAGAGAGAGAGATGGTGGGGAGAGAGAGAGAGAGAGAGAGCGAGAGAGAGGTTGGGGAGAGGGAGAAGAGGTTGGGCAGAGAGAGAGAGAGAGAGAGAGAGAGAGAGAAGTGGGAGGGATGGGAGAGAGAGAAAGGGGGGGGTGGGGGAGAGAGGGAGAGAGACAAGGGAGAGAGACAGGGGGGGAGAGAGAGGGGGTGGGTTAAAGAGAGAGGGGGGAAGAGAGAGGGAGGGAGGGAGAGGGAGAGAGGGGGGGGAGAGCGAGAGAGCGTGGGGGAGAGAGAAAGAGAGTGGTATAGAGAGAGAGGTCGAGAGAGAGAGCATGGGCAAAGAGAGAGAGAGAGAGAGAGAGAGAGTATGTGTGTGAGAGAGAGAACGAGAGAGAAAGAGAGGATAGAGGGGGAGATGGGGGGAGAGAGGGAGAGAGAGAGAGAGAGAGAGAGGGTGGGAGAGAGAGAGAGAGAGGGTGGAAAGTGAGCGAGAGAGAGAGAGAGAGAGAGAGGGAGGGGGGAGAGAGAGAGGGGGGGATGGGGATAGAGAGAGAGAGAGAGAGGTGGGGGAGATAGAGAGGGGGGTGGGAGAGAGAGAGTGGGGGGGAAGAGAGACTGAAGGAGAGAGAGAGGGGGGGGGGAAGAGAGACTGAAGGAGAGAGAGAGGGGGGGGGAGAGAGACAGAAGGAGAGAGAGAGGGGGGATAGGGAGAGAGAAAAAGAGCAAGGGTGGAGGAGAGAGAGAGAGAGAGAGAGAGAGAGAGAGAGAGTGGGAATGGGAAGAGAGACTGGGGGAGAGAGGGGGGAGAGAGAGGGTAGAGAGAGAGAAAAGGGAGAGATGGGGGGAGAGAGAGAGAGAGGTTGGAAGAGAGAGAGAGAGCGGGGAGGAAGGGAGAGTGAGAGAGAGAGAGAGGGGGGTGGGGGAGAGAGAGCGTGGGGGGGGAGAGTGAGTGTGTGTGTGTGTGTGTATGAGAGAAAGCAGGAGGGGAGAGAGAGAGAGGTAGAAAGAGAGAGAGAGAGGGGGAGAGGGAGTGTGTGTGTGTGAGAGAGAGAGAGAGAGAGAAGGGGGAGGGATGGCAGAGAGAGAGAACGGGGAGGGAGAGAGAGGAGGAGAGACAAAGAGGGGGGGATTGGGGAGAGAGAGAGAGAGAGGTGGGGGGCGGGGGGGGAGAGATTGAGAGAGAGAGCATGAGGGAGAGAGGGAGAGAGGGGTATAGAGAGAGAGGTCGAGAGAGAGAGCGAGGGGAGAGAGAGAGAGAGGTAGAGAGAGAGAGGGGGGAGGGGGCGAGAGTATGTGTGCGAGAGAGAGAGAGGGAGTGTGTGTGTGTGTATGAGAGGGAGAGACAGGGGGGAAAGAGGGAGGACAAGGGAGAGAGGGAGTGTGTGTGTGTGTGTGAGAGAGAGAGAGAGAGCAAGAGAGAGAGAGAGCAAGAGAGAGAGAAGGAGAGGGGGAGGAGTGCAAGAGTGGGGGGAGAGAGAGGGGGGGGGGAGGGAGAGAGAGAGAGAGAGAGAGCGGGGGTGGAGGGAGAGAGAGAGAGAGGGATTCGAAGAGAGAGAGGGGGAGAGAGAGGGGGAAGAGAGAGAGTGTGTGGGGAGAGAGGGAGAGAGGGGTATAGAGAGAGAGGTCGAGAGAGAGAGAGCGGGGGAGAGAGAGAGAGAGGTATAGAGAGAGAGAGATGGTGGGGAGAGAGAGAGAGAGAGTGAGAGAGAGGTTGGGGAGAGAGAGAGAGAGAGAGAGAGAGAGAGAGGGGGTGGGGGAGAGAGGGGGGGGTTGTGGGAGAGAGGGAGAGAGACAGTGGAGAGAGAGGGGGTGGGTTAGAGAGAGAGGGGGGGAGAGAGAGGGAGGGAGAGGGGGGAAGAGAGAGAGCGTGGGGGAGAGAGAAAGAGAGGGGTATAGAGAGAGAGGTCAAGAGAGAGAGCGGGGCACAAAGAGAGAGAGAGAGAGAGAGAGAGAGAGTATGTGTGAGAGAGAGAGAACAAGAGAGAAAGAGAGGAGAGAGAGGGAGATGGGGGGGAGAGAGAGAGGATGGGAGAGAGAGAGAGAGAGGGTGGAAAGTGAGAGAGAGAGAGAGAGGGAGGGGGGAGAGAGAGGGACGGGGAGAGATAGAGAGAGAGAGAGAGAGAGAGAGGTGGGGGAGAGAGAGGGACGAGGAGAGATAGAGAGAGAGAGAGAGAGAGAGAGAGGTGGGGGAGATACAGAGGGGGGTGGGAGAGAGAGAGAGTGGGGGGGAAGAGAGACTGAAGGAGAGAGAGAGAGGGGGGAGAGGGAGAGAGAAAAATATCAAGGGTGGGGGAGAGAGAGAGAGAGAGAGAGAGAAAGAGAGACCGGGAATGGGAAGAGAGACCGGGGGAGAGAGGGGTGGGATAGAATGATGTGGATAGAGAGGGGGGGAGAGAGAGGGTAGAGAGAGAGAAAATAAAGAGATGGGGGGAGAGAGAGAGAGGTTGGTAGAGAGAGAGAGACAAAGAGAGAGTGGGGCAAGAGAGAGAGAGAGAAGGGAGAGAGGGTTGAGGGAGAGAGAGAGAGAGGTGGAGTGGGGGAGAGTGGGGGAGGAGAGAGAGGGGGGAGAGAGAGAGAGAGGAGGGGAGAGAGAGAGATAGAGCGAGGGAGAGAGAGAGAGCTACAAGGAGAGTGAGGGGTAGAGTGTGTGTGTGTGTGAGAGAAAGAGAGAGAGAGAGAGAGAGAACGAGGGGTGGGTAGAGGGAGAGAGAGGGTAGGAGAGAGAGAGAGGGGGGGGGGAGAGAGGGTAGGAGAGAGAGAGAGAGGTGGGGGAGAGAGAGAGGGGGGTGGGAGAGAGAGAGGGGGGGAGAGGGAGAGAGAGGTGGGGGAGAGAGAGAGAGGGGGTGGAGAGAGAGAGGGGGAGAGGAGAGAGAAAAAGAGCAAGACGAGGGGGGGGGAGAGAGAGAGAGAGAGCGAGAGGCAGAGAGAGAGAGAGAGAGAGAAAAAAAAGGGAGAGAGGGGAGAGAGAGAGAGAAAAGGGAGAGATGGGGGGAGAGAGAAAGGGGTGGGGTGGGAGAGAGAGGGGAAGAGAGAGAGGGGGGAGAGAGAGAGAGAGAGAGAGAGATAGAGCAAGGGAGAGAGAGAGAGTTGAAGAGAGAGTGAGGGGTAGAGAGAGAGAGAGATAGAGGGGGGGAGATAGAGAAAACAAGGGGGTGGGGGTTGGGTAGAGGGGGGGAGAGAGAGAGAGAGAGATCGAGGGGGGGTAGAGAGAGAGAGAGAGAGAGAGAGGGTACAACGAGAGAGAGGGGGAGAGAGACTGAGAGAGACAGAGAGTGAGACAGAGGATCAGAGAGAGAGATATATACATAGAGGGAGGGGGAGAGAGATAGAGAGAGGGGTGAGAGAGAGAGGGGGGGGGGAAGAGAGAGAGAGAGAAGAGAGTGGAGAGAGATAGTGGGAGAGAGAGAGAGGGCACGAGGGAGAGAGAGTGGGACAAAGAGAGAGAGAGAGAGAATGGGACACTTAAGGGGAGAGAGAGACATATGGGAGGGGGGACAGAGAGTGGTAGATAGAGAGGGGGCATGGGGGAGAGAGAGTGGGAGAGAGAGAGAGAGAGAGAGACCGTGAGAGAGAGAGAGAGAGAGAGAGAGAGAGAAAAGGATTCAGATCAATTTGATTTGGTGGACATGCATTGGTTACAGGGTTTTAAATAAAATTATGCTCACTAATGGTTATCCCTTACCCAAGATAGATTATCTATTATGCAACAAGATAAATACTTAATCAAGCTAGACATAAAATCACGGCATCACCAGGTTTGAGTCAAAGAAGAAGATACCCAGAAGACTGCCTTCAAAACTAGACAAGGTCTGTATGAGTGGTTAGTTATGATATTTGGCCTATGCGATGAACCAACTACATTCATGAAGTTAATGAATGATATATTGTGCATTTTTATAAGTTCAATTTTGTATTGTTTATTCACAGGATTTACTAGTATACATTTCTACTTAATAGTAGCACATCTCACATATGATGTAGGTGCTAAAGACTTTAAAGAAGCAGTAATTGTTGGCACACCTCAAAAAGTGTGATTTTTCACAATATACTTTGGTATATTTGGGATATGTGATAGGTGGAGGAGAGTTGAAGATAGATCCTTCCAAGATAGAGGTCATTAAAAAGTGGCCAGTAAGGCTTACTAAATCTTTTTGAGGTTAGGAGTTTTTTTGACACGAAATAGTACTTCAAGAAATTCATAGAATTGTTTTTAGTAGTAACAATACCACTCCATACCATAATGTCAAGTGGCAAGAGTTTCTAGTGGGGACAAGGTCAGCGTAGATTCTTTGCAGTGTTAAACAAGAAGATCAGTCAAACATTGGTTCTCGAATTACTAAAATTAAGGTATCCCTTCGAAGTGGAGACATATGCATGTAGGCATGCTATGGGAGCAGTCTTCATGCTAATTAATTAAATTGAAAAAATAAAGAATTCATACAAATGTAAAATCAAATTGAAACAATAACTCACCATACTAATACTAGAAATATCTAATAAAAGAATAAACCAATATAGATCTATTTTAACCTATATATGTTCTCCACACATCAATTATGTTCTATTTTATTTTAATCCCTTTCAATGCTTAATAAATATTGGACTAAAATTTATCTATGCTAATATTTATATCAACCCCATTAACAAATCACTAGAACCCAAGTAGGTAACATATTAGTGTTGCCACGACATTATGTCTGGCCTAAAAAAACCATTGGAATTTGAATTTTAAATGGGCACACACTTGAAAAGTGGTGGAAGTTCTAGATAATAGCCTCAAACATAGATGAAGTGATTTTGTCATCATAAGAAACAACTAGATGATTTAGAGTCCTTAATGAAATACATGAAAACTCAATTTTGTCACCATAAACAACAACTAGGTGATTGACTATCAAGTTTTCCTTAATGCACATGAGGAACCCAAATAGGAGAGCTACAAATAATAGAAAATGCATTATGTCCAGCCTAAAAAAAGCATTGAAATTTGAATTTTAAATGGGCACACACTTGACATGTGGTGGAAGTTCCATGATAATAGCCTCAAACATAGATGAAGTGATTTTATCATCATAAGAAACAAGTAGATGATTTAGAGTCCTTAATGAAATACATGAAAACTCAATTTGTCACCATAAGCAACAACTAGGTGATTCACTGTCAAGTTTTCCTTAATGCACATGACAACGAAACCCTAAATGGAGAGCTAGAAATAATAGAAAATGCCTAACACGGTGATCAAGAATGGATAGTTATTAAGTATGTTTACGAAATCCCAAAATTTGAGATTTCAACATTTTGTTTTCTTGGGCTAAACATTAAGAAGGAGCCATATAGAAGTGTATTTTCGCATAAACTAAACTCTTCTTATTAAATTGTGTGCTTTTGTATTTAGTGTCTAATGCCTAACAATGCAATCCAAGATATTTCTATATATTGTTTAACTAGAGATGCTAAAAATAGAATTGAGAATTTGTTTTTATTGTTTAAACCATGTCTACATATGACTTTGGTCATATACTACAATTATGTTTCCTTAAGCCAATTATTTCATTATATGAAATATGACAAATAAAAAATGAAATGAGTTATAGATGTTATGTTAAAATTTATAAGCTGATACCCTACTAAAATTTCAATAAGTTGGGGTTTCCAATTATATTGAAAGTATTATATAGATTAGAGTTGTGGAAAAGCATATTTTTAACATATTTTCCATAGAAGGAGGAATAAAATGTAGAGTGAGGTCATAAAAGAGAGAAGTTATGGACATGTGTACATGCAAATATATTTGTATATTCCAAACACATGATCTGTAGGAGTCATATTCGAAATGGGATAATGCTCTAGAAAAAAATATAGTTTTTTGGAAAATACAAAGACGAAAGTTTGGAAATTAGTTTCTTCTAAGGAATACATTCTTTTAACTATGAATTTTCTTAACCTCTAGGATCATTTTTTTGATAAAATGTTAGTCATTAGATATTTTATTAAAAAACCAAATAGGCATAGACAAAATATATCTAAAATTAGAAGAAAAAAGTAGAAACTTATTTAAAACCACACAAACTATTTAAACAAAAAACTTTATAAACATATAAATTAGCAATATAAGAAGTAAAATGAATATATTTCCAATGTAAATTTATAAATTAATTTTTTCCTTGAGTGGAAAATCATATTAAATTGGAGTAGAGTTTAACTTACAGGTGAAATGAAAAATTTCACTAGAGTTTGGGGATTCATTTTCAAACAAGATTATGATTTTTTTTCTTTTTTGTTTAAAATATATTTTTTAATATATAAATTGATTCAAACCCTTGGACACGCTTTTAAAAATCTTTACCAGATTTTAGTTAAAGTTAACCAACAACAATGTGAAAAAATCATTTTGATCTATTTATTAGACTACACATTAAATTAGTACTGAAAATAGGTAACATAACTAATTTAAAAATGGGTAAAATATAACATCATATTGAAAAACTTGTGATTTTCAATAAAAACAAAATTAAAATTAAAAGAGTAATTCTACTAGTAATGAAGGTGATCAATTATATTGAATGCCTTAAGATAGAAATAGATAAATATAACAATAACTGCTTCTTAGGTTAACTTGTAATACTAGCATACCTGTGAAACAGGGAAAGGGAACACCAAAGAGGAAGAGGTTAAATTTTGATTATGGTTAAACCTTTGTTTATATGTAAATGTATTGAATGTAAAATTAACAATTCATTTAAAACACTTGCTGCAATGCACCTTAGTGCAAGTTAGAAATTATGGTTTAAAAAAAATAGCATAAAACATTATAACTTGCACTAGTCAATGCTAAGTTAATAATGTTTAATATGAAAATCAAATTGTATAGTCTTGATATGCAATAAAATAATAAATTGAGATGTCTACACATTTACAATTTTACCTACACATAAATAATGGTGAGAAGTAACTCCTAGTAAGTATATTTATTTACATTTTATTCTCGTATATTTTTTATGCAAAGGATTGCTTGAATTATGGTGGGAATTAATTGATGGGTTAAGTTATGTGACCACAAAATGCCAATGGTTGGCTGATTTACCAATCTACTTGTTGTCACAAAAGATTGTAAGGAAATTTTTTTATTATGCCATACTACAAAACAATTGTTTATATAAAATAGTAACATATTTTTTATTCTCTAAAATTATTTAGCATGCTATACTACAAAATAAGTCTTTATATAAAATAGTAACATTTTTGGAAGCTAAAATAAAATTAAGATATTATAAGGAGGTCATCAACCCCACCTTAGAAGATCAAAAGTATCTCTCTATTTCAACTAGCTCAAAAATAATATAGCCAAGATTAGAACAAACTCTCATGAGCTCCATAGTGAAACAGGTAGTTGGAGAGTTCCTAAAACACTATGGATGAAAAGGATCTACCATCTTTGTGAGAATGATGAAAATCACTTCCTCTTAAAGTGCCCCCTGTACAACCACTTTAAAGCTCAAATAAATTCTTAAAATCAAACTAAATAACTCTTTTCTTTAGGTCCGATAGACCAACATTAAACATCATCATCATCATCATCATCAAAGCATTTTTTTAATTTATTTTAAAATTAAAAAAAACCAAATAATAAAAATATAAAATTAAAATTTATATATTATTTAAATAATAATATATTAAAAAAAAATTAAAAAATTTAAATTAACATCTATATTTATTTTCAAATAAATTTAAATTAATATTGAAAAATAGTTAGTAGAAATCAAACTTTGATTAACATATTGGAAAAGCAATTTATAAGAATAAAAATTTTATAGACAAAATTATAAATTGAATTTAAAATTTATAATCTTATAGTATCATCTTATTTTGATCCTATTATATGTAACATTAAATTGATAGCTAATATGTTTTATGTATTATTATTTTTTTATGTATTATGGAGTTAATTTATTTTAAAAAACCAGATAAAATAATTTATGTGATTTTGAATAAGTTGAAAATAAAAAAATCCCTTTCACTTGAAATGTTTTCTATACGCTCTTATGAAATGCTTTCTATACACTCTTATTAAAATGTAATTTCAAATTACTGATAATAATTTTGATTTTCTTAACCTGTTACTTTATATTAAAAATAAAAAAATTCAAAATAGGTATTTGAATTTTCAATCAAATTTTATTTTAACAAACTTCTATCATAATTATTATATCATCTGGAATTCTCTACAATTTTTTTTTTAGATCTGAAATTCTCTACAAATTTTCAAACTGAGAGTCGCACTTACACTTACGTGCCCTTTCGCTTCGCCATAGGTTCTGTTCTAGACAGACTACCAAGGTAAGTGCCCTTTCGCTTACCCATAGTCTCTCGATAGACGACGAAGGTCGGTGGGGATGGGAAACGCACAGCTGTCAAGGTTGTGATCCGCTCCTTTGAACGGTTAATCAAAATAATTTGATGAAAAGCATGTCGGGATTTTTTTTGGGTTGTGATCCGCTCCTTTTAACGGTCAAGAATATCAAGCTTTTTGTTGAGGGAATCTTTATGGTTTAGGTTGTGGTGCGGTGCCTCTGAACTAATAGTTCCAAGTTCATCCTCGTTCATTCTTTTCTTCTATCATCTGTATTTGTTTTGTTGTATGCTCATTGGAAGTGTTTTAACTGTATAACAATTTTATGTTTGATGGAAGTGTTTTATCTAGTTGTGTAACTGTGATTAATTAGAAATAATTAATTCCTACTTGTTTATGGTTGTAATTATCCATTTGAGGAGTTTGTTCCTACATAATAGGAAGTAGTTAGAATATAGTTTCTCCTAGTTTAGTGTGTGGTTGAGAGAATCTCTCAACCACATTATTATACGTCCAAGATAGAATTTCTATCTTGAGACTATTTCTTGTATAAATCTGTGTAATTTCCTTGATTCAAATATAGAATTTAATTAGAATTTGCAGTGTGATATTTTATCTGACTGGAAGTGTTTTATCTAGTGGGTCTTTTTGTTTTAAGAGATGCTGCATGGACGAATGTGTCATCAAGAAGATCAACGAGAAGGAAGGGATGCATGCACGATGTCATCAATGGGGTATGTGTTTCTTGTATTTATTTGATTTATTCTTCTCTATTTTGTATTTTTTGATCTAGCTTCCGCTTTTGTATTATTATTATTATTATTGTTACAGTTCCAATATTTTTATTGCTACAGTTTCAAAAATTTTATTTTCCAAGTTTGTACGTACATTTTATTTAATATTTTTATATTAAGTTTCCATTTCACTTAATATTTTTAAATTAAATTTCCAAGTCTGAGAGCACATTTCACTTATCATTTACTTGAACCTTGAAAATGGCAATCTAAGTCTTATCTTGAAAAATGAAAATCTGATCCCAGTGTTTCAAGTTTATCTTTCTTGGCGTACACCTACTTTTCCATGATTTTATTTTATATTTTTAAAAGTTAAAAATATTTGTTGAAAGACTTTGTTGAAAGACTTTGTTGAAACACTTAACCTATATGTAACAGTGATATTTGTTATTTTTATTTTATATTCATGTTTTATTATTTGGTTTTGTTTTCAGAGATTAGTGTAAAATTCTCGAATGTATCAAATTCTCTAATATATCGTGATATTTGTTATTTTTATTTTATATTCATGTTTTATTATTTGGTTTTGTTGAGTAAAATTCTCCAACGTATCTTATTCATCCTTCGGTATACCTTAAGATATAATGTTTTTATATCTTTATGTTTTACTCTTTATCACGAATCCATCACTCTCTTTTTGATCTATCCGAGGTCATCTTTATTTTTACTATCTCTCTTCCTTGAGCACTTATGAGATCTAATTCATAGTGCTTTTATCTCTCTTCCTAAAGCACCTTCCAGATCCAAGTCATAGTCCATAATCCAAATCTGTATTCTTCTCTGCAGTTTTTCATTTTTTATCTTTCTTCTCTGCAGTTCTTTTTTTCTTTATCTTTTTATCCGGTTCTTCATCATGAATCCCATAACCCTTTATTCTATTTTATAACATTAAGAAAAAAAACAAGAAAGCCTTTCTCTCTCTGTCTGTATAAGTGAAACCGTTATTTTTCTTTTCCTTTTTTTTCTTTTAAGTGAAACAGTTTTTTTACATTAAAATTTACTAGAATCAAATTAAATTTACTCAAGAATATAATTGTTTTATTTATATTTATTTAAAATATCTGAAACATTTACGAATAGAAAATGAGATTTCTTTATGTGAAATTAATGCAATGATTATTTATATATGTAAATTCATTTGGTCATGTGTTGAATGGAAATTAAATTTAATGAGAATTGCAGTCAAATTAAATTTATTCAAAAAAATAGTTGTTTTATTGATTTAAAATATATAAAATACATTGAATTGAATTGTTTTATGTATTTAAAATATCTTAAATAAATGTATTTGCTTACTTAAATATAAAAAATACTCCAATTATGTTTCTTTAAAATTTCATAAATGTATGAATAATTGTTTTTCATGATATATTTTTTAGATGATATGATGTTGACATTTATGTATAGATGTATGTGTTTTTGCATGGGGTATTTTTTATATATTTTTAAATGAAAGTAATTTTTTGTTTCTTCATGTGATATCATGGTGTGCTTATGTTAATTAGATGAAATAATTGTTTTGTAACATAATATAATGTTGAAATATTTTGCATGTATAATGTGTATATATTTTTTTCTTTTGTATATTTTGTATCATAATGTCACAATGCGACGTTGGGCCAAATATGACCATGGTTGGCCATGGGTGATTTTCATATTGATACAATGTTTGTCAAAATGTGACATTTGATCATGGATGACATTGATCGATTATTCATATTATAAACCAAAGGAATTGGTGAACCCAAGGGACAACCATTACCCAAAAAATTATAAACCAAAGTAATTGGTGAACCCAAGGGAATTGATTTAAACATTGAGACAATTGTTGTCACAATGCGACATTAGACCAACTATGACCAGGGTTGGCCATGGGTGATTTTCATATTGAGACAATATTTGTCAGAATGTGACATTTGATCATGGATGACATTGATCGAGTATTCATATTATAAACCAAAAGAACTAATAAACCAAAGGGTTTAATATTATAAACTAAAGGAATTGGTGAACCCAAGGAACAACCATTACCCAACAAATTATAAACCAAAAGGAATTGGTGAACCCAAGGGAATTGATTTAAACATTGAGACAATTGTTGTCACAATGCGACATTGGACCAACTATGACCATGGTTGGCCATGGGTGATTTTCATATTGAGACAATGTTTGTCAGAATGTATCATTTGATCATGGATAACATTGATTGATTATTCATATTATAAACCAAAAAAACTAATAAAACCAAGGGTTTAATATTATAAACCAATGCGACATTGGACCAACTATGACCATGGTTGGCCATGGGTGATTTTCATATTCAGACAATGTTTGTCAGAATGTGTCATTTGATCATGGATAACATTGATTGATTATTCATAATATAAACCAAAAAAACTAATAAACCCAAGGGTTTAATATTATAAACCAAAGGAATTGGTGAACCCAAGGCAAAATCATTACCCAAAAAATTATAAATCAATGGAATTGGTGAACCCAAGGGAATTGATTTAAACATTGAGACAATTGTTGTCACAATGCGACGTTGGACCAAGTATGACCATGGCTAGCCATGGGTGATTTTCATATTCATACAATGTTTGTCAGAATGTGACATTTGATCATGGATGGGGTTTAATATTATAAACAAAAGCAAGTGGTGAACCCAAATAAACCCAAGGGTTTAATATTATAAACGAAAGGAATTGGTGAACCCAAGGGAATTGATTTAAACATTGAGAAAATTGTTGTCACAATGTGACGTTAGACCAACTATGACCATGGTTGGCCATGGGTGATTTTCATATTGAGACAATATTTTTCAGAATGTGACATTTGATCATGGATGACATTGATCGATTATTCATATCATAAACCAAAGGAACTAATAAACCAAAGGGTTTAATATTATAAACCAAAGGAATTGGTGAACCCAAGGGAAATCCATTACCCAACAAATTATAAACCAGAGGAATTGGTGAACCCAAGGGAATTGATTTAAACATTAAGACAGTTGTTGTCATAATGCGACGTTGGACCAACTATGACCATGGTTGGCCATGGGTGATTTTCATATTGAGACAATATTTGTCAGAATGTGACATTTGATTATGGATGATGTTGATCGATTATTCATATTATAAACCAAAAGAACTAATAAACCCAAGGGTTTAATATTATAAACCAAAGGAATTGGTGAACCCAAGGGAATTGACTTAAACATTGAGACAATTGTTGTCACAATGCAACGTTGGACCAACTATGACCATGGTTGGTTGTGGGTGATTTTCATATTGAGACAATATTTGTCAGAATGTGACATTTTATTATGGATGACATCGATCAATTATTCATATTATAAACCAAAAGAACTAATAAACCGAAGGGTTTAATATTATAAACCAAAGGAATTGGTGAACCCAAGGGAAATCCATTACCCAAAAGATTATAAACCAAAGGAATTAGTGAACCCAAGGGGATTGATTTAAACATTGAGACAATTGTTATCACAATGGGACGTTGTACCAACTATGACCATGGTTGGCCATGGGTGATTTTCATATTGAGACAATATTTGTCACAATGTGACATTTGATCATGGATGACATTGATCAATTATTCATATTATAAACCAAAAGAAAAGGAATTGGTGAATGCAAGGGAATTGATTTAAACATTAAGACAATTGTTGTCATAATGCGACGTTGGACCAACTATGACCATGGTTGGCCATGGGTGATTTTCATATTGAGACAATATTTGTCAAAATGTCACATTTGATTATGGATGACGTTGACCGATTATTCATATTATAAACCAAAAGAACTAATAAACCCAAGCGTTTAATATTATAAACCAAAGGAATTGGTGAACCCAAGGGAAATCCATTACCCAACAAATTATAAACCAAAGGAATTGGTGAACCCAAGGGAATTGATTTAAAAATTGAGACAATTATTGTCACAATGCGACGTTGGACCAACTATGACCATGGTTGGCCGTGGGTGATTTTCATATTGAGACAATATTTGTCAGAATGTGACATTTGATTATGTATGACATCGATCAATTATTCATATTATAAACCAAAAGAACTAATAAATCGAAGGGTTTAATATTATAAACCAAAGGAATTGGTGAACCCAAGGGAATTTATTTAAACATTGAGACAATTGTTGTCACATTGCGACGTTGGACCAACTATGACCATGGTTGGCCATAGGTGATTTTCATATTGAGACAATATTTGTCAGAATGTGACATTTGATCATGGATGACATTGATCGATTATTCATATTATAAACGAAAAGAACTAATAAAACCAAGGGTTTAATATTGTAAACCAAAGGAATTGGTGAACCCAAGGGAATTGATTTAAATTATTTGTTTTTTTTAGGGAATGAAACATTTAAGAATTATATATATATATATATATATATATATATATATATATTAAATGAGAAAAAAAAAGATTTTTTTATTTTCTTCCATCAAAATATGTTATTGATTGAGCACAAAAGGAATTAGATATCTCTATCATATAGGGTTTTCTAATGCATCTATTGGTCCAATAATGTTTTTAATTAAAATGAACCAAACATATGTAATTTTTTTTGTTCTCATTATAGTTGACATTATTTCTTAATTTAATGAACATTTTATTTTTATTTTACGAAAGATGTGTCAAAGCTAGAGTAAGCATAAAAGAACTTACACATCTCATACACTTTTAATAAAAAAATAATAAAGATTGTATTACTTATACTACCAAATTTATATTTTTAAACCTTTTTAATATTTTATTTTCCTAAATTAATATTTAAAACTTATGATAGAAAAAACTTAATTTTTAAAAGTAAACTTTAAGTTTTATTTATATTATTAATTGCATTTTTTTTTTATTATAAAAAAATTAATATTGATAATTAATAATAATGATTAGTGTTTATTAAAATTTATCCTAAAATTAAAAGAAATAGAATTCGTTTAAATTTTGTATGTTAAAAATAAAAAACACTCCAAATTATTATATAAAAAAATCAATAATAAAATTAATATTTCTTAAATAAAATCTAATATAAAAAATTATTTATTGAATTTATATTTATAATTTATTTGAATGACTTTCAAATGTAAAACTATATTTTATGGTTTTCAAATCATATAGTACGTTCAGGTTAGTGTGATTTGTTCCAATCTATATTTTTTTAAATACATAGTTATTTAAAATGAGTTCATTTTTATAATAATAAAGTATTATTTTAAGAAAACAAAACTAAAAAAACACAATCAACCTTGGTTTTTGTATTCAATTCATGATAAGTATTAAAATACTTAATTCATGATATTATATATAATAATTTTATTGTACTAACTTGAAATATATATATTATATATTAATAAGAATATCTATCAATATATTAATTATGATTAAAATCACAAAAATATTTTAGATATATTAATAATATCGATTGATATATTAATAATATTATAATATTTATTAACAATATATATTAATAATATTTATCAACACTACCATCAATGCTTTTTTCTAATTTTTTTGTTCCAACGTTTTGTTCCAATATTCCAATGCTTATTTGTGCTGCTCCATATGTTACGTATCCATATCCATATGCCGTGTTTACCATATCCATATAATATGCTGCGTTCACCATATGTTTTGTTTATCCATATGATGCGTTTATCCATATGCTGCGTATAATATGGTTATAATATGTTATGTATCCATATGCTGCATTTACCATGAATGTTTGGAAGTTCAACCACAATGAATGCAATGGATTGTCAAAATAGGATAATTAATGCTGGGAAATTTATTTGAAACGTTCTACCATATATTGGAAAACACTTCCATATTAGGATACTACTCTCCATCACGTAAAACACTTCCATATTAGATACTACTCTCCATCACACTACATACGCTGCTCTCTACATTGTATTAACAAGCACACTGTGGAAAAACTGTTTGGTTTCTTAAATCGAATATGGAAATGAGTGCCTGGTTACCTGATGCAACAATAAGAAGCGTAGTTGTATTACAAAAAACCACCAAATTTGTTGAAAATACATTGCTTGCATGCGTCTCATTAGGATCCTGGTATATCATCAATAGAGTGTGTGGCATTTCCATGATAGACTCAGATTCTAAGGTAAGAGGAGGATGTCGTTTTGTTTTTTATTTGTTATGAAAACACAATAAAAACATCATGGTTCATAGATCATATTTGAATTCAAGAGACATCTTACTTATTTCTTTTTTGTTAAACAAGTGCTAACCTGGAAGTGATCTCACATACAATATATAAATATTGAAGCCTAAATTGTTATTTAACTCTGTTAAGGAGCACCATTAATACATATGGCAATATAATACTAATTCAGCTAACGTCAATATAATACTGGTTCATATAATATCAAGGTGTATTATTAAATGCCGCTATAATCAATAAAAGAGGCTGCAAATATATATCAACACCACTCCAATTAGACGCTAATCCAACCGTGCAATATATGCTGCCTCTGCCCCATGGCTTATTCCCTTTCAAGTATGCACTATGAGTTGGCCTCTCTGTGTATCATTCCCTCTCATATTAACGTCACTTCTATTTCGCTAGCTCCAAATGATAATTATTTTAATGTTCTCCAAAGCTTGATAATGAGATCTACATTTTTAATGCTCTCCAATGTATCAATGAATGTTGCAGGATGCCATGACACAAGAGAACTGTCTATAAAATAATGATGCCAGATATTGTGCCAAATAATGATATAATAGTAATGTCGTGCCAGCGAATGAATAGAACCTGCCCATACCTGATAACGCTGCAATGTATTAATATAACCACTGCACAATATATGTGAACGTTGCTATGATGCAGAGCTTTGATTTATTAATGCCAACACAACAAAAAACTTAATTTATATGTAACTTTCTAAGATGTAGTAATACATGGCATATGATAACCATATAGACATCCAACGAATAACCTTCTTTTAGCGCAGGGCAGGAAGAATTTATGCAATAATGTCTCTGTGTCTTCAATATATCCATAATATTCTGCCTCAAGTATGCTTGTATGAATCTGCATAGATAGTCAGGGTTCGTAACTCCTTTGTTCACCCAACTATACGACCACTATACTGCAAGTACATTCTTTGAGCTCTTTTAATTGCCCCCTTATCTTTGATCTGTTCAAGTTTGTAAGTTTTTATCAGAAATCCAGATTTGATGATAGTTATCACTTGTCATAACAACCTCTATTTTATACTTGTCTACCTCAATTCTTGACAGTCTGATCGAAGCTCTATGACCTGAGGTACCAAATAGCTTGCGATACACAATACATAGTCATTACCACTCCACTCCAACCCACTTTACCTTTTGTTAATCCACCTCTTGTAAATCCACCTCCACCACATATCATGGCAGCATGGTATGCTCCCTTATTCCTTCCTGTACCATTAGTCAATCTTCCACAGGACTATCAGTCCAAAATACCATTGTATGATGCTAGTAATGCTACCACTGCATCACAACATGTGGATAAGATGAATGACTACTTTGACAGAAATGAAATTGATGATGAGTCTGTCAAGCTTAGATTATTTTCTCAGAGTCTAGGGGGAGAAGTAAGAAAATGGTTTAAAGGCTTAACCCCCCATAGTATCAATGATCTCCAAGCCTTCCATGAGACATTCCTAAAAAAATGGGAAGTAAAGAAGAATCCTCTCCAGGTCCTTTCTGATTACAAGAACCTTCATAGAAACACCGGGGAAAGTGTTCAAGCTTACTGCACTAGATTTAACAGTGTATATAATGCACTTTCCCCAGACTTAAAACCTCCACAAGGTTAGGCTCTAGACAATTTTCCTGAAGGGTTTGACCCTAAGATGGCCTATAAGCTGAGAGAGAGAGATCTTGAAACTCTTGAAGATATGCAAAAAGGAGCTCTTTCTGTGGAAGTTAACTTGATGGAGAAGAGAGCAAGAATGAAGAATGAGAAGAGAGTTTCCTTTAGAGAGTAATCCACACCTTATACTTCTAGCTAAAATATGGAAAGAATTATGGAGGAGATGATGAAGAAAATGAGCATCCTTGAGAGAGCACAAGCAAGTCAAAACCAAATTTCTCCTCAAAATAGAAATCAAAACCAGAATTAGAATTTTAGAAGGAACCAGCCTCCAAACAGACCTAGGGAATATGATCAACAGATCACTCCTCCCTTTCATTAAAACTATGTGAGTGAGGTTGAAGAAACAGATGAGCAAGCAGAGGAAGATGATATCAAAATGCTGGGAGTAGATAATGATGACTTTGAGGTTCATTATGATAGAAAACAAGGTTTATACACACCATATGATGAAAAAAGAGATGATGATGAAATTTATTATCAAGACATGGAGAATTTCATCATAGAATATCAAAAAGAGTATGACCTTAGAAGTAAAACCAATCAACAAACTCCAAAAACCAAAACCTTTAACAAATCTTCACAAAACAACACTGTAAACAAACCCAAAGTTGTCAAACAGAAGGACAAAACAATGGCTGGAAATTCTGATAAAGGTAAAGAGAAAGGCACTCAAAACAATGAAAAACAGAGTGCAGACCTTAGCAGTACTAACACTTCAGCTAGTACTCATGTTAAAATAATTTTGTCAAATGTAAATAGAATAAATCAGCAAACAGATTTTGCTGACAAGGTGTCAGTTAACAAGGCTGAGACAAGAACTTCAAAGAATCAAAATCCTTTCAGCCTGGAGCAGGAAATTTCCAAAATTAAAATCTTTGTTCCCTTGACTGAGTTAGCTGCCCAAAATGTCTATAGAAACCAAATTTTGAAGGCTTTAAATATAGAAGAGAATAATGATATAGTCAATCTTAACGATGACCAACCAGAGCTTATTTTTGGTCCCAAGATTGAAGGTAAATATCAAGAGGGACCTGTTCCTCCCTTTTATGTGAGTTTAAACATTCATGACAAGATTTTTCACAATGCTATGCATGATTCCGGGGCCTCTCACAATTTAATGCCCAAAGCTGTAATGGAGAGCCTGGGTCTAGAAATCACAATACCTTATAAAGACCTCTACTCCTTTGACTCAGGCAGAGTAAAATGTTTAGGATTAATCAAAGACCTCTACGTTAACTTAGCAAAGATTCCAGCCAAATGTTTGGTTATGGACATTGTTGTGGCTGATGTTCCCCCAAAGTATGGAATGTTATTATCAAGATCTTGGGGGGCTAAGTTACAAGGGACTATGTAGATGGACATGACCTATGCGACCATCCCTGTGTTTAATTAGTCTAGAAGATTGTACAGGGGGTCTCATATGCAGTACATGGTGACTAGTCAGGACAGACCTCAAAACTCTCCTTTGTATTCTGTAAATACAGGCCCTGATTCTTTTATTATGTTTAACGATGAATCGTTTAGTGAACAAGTCACTTTAACAGAGTTAATGGCCGATAGAGAGGAAGAGGTAAACATCACAGGAATGTCAAAACATTTTGCTGAACCTTTAAACTTTAGCAAGCCAAATACAGGTCTTGAACTACAAATCATGTGTCCATATCTTTTTAACCTTGACAGTTGAGAAAGCATTCCTCAAATAAAAGAAAAACCTGAAGAGTCAAAACAATTTCAACAGAGTGTTGTTACTCAAGAACCATTTGTAATCACTTCAGTCGAAGAGGATAGTAACCAAGATGAAACCGAAAATAGTCCTCTGTGGAGTATGAGTTTTGACGGGTCATGCACTAGAACCAATGCGAAGCAGGTGTCTCGATATGAAACACTGAGAACAACCACACAGAAAGCATTTCCTATAGATTAAACTTTCAGTGTTCAAATGACACAGTGGAATATGAATCCCTCCTTTTAGGCTTACATTTGTTGAAAAACTTAGGAGCCAAAAGAATCAAAGTATATAGGGATTCAAATTTAATCATAAGGCCGGTCAACAGGGAATACAACGCGAACCACCCAAGACTTAGGGCCTATCGAAACGATGTTGTGGACCTTTTGATGAATTTTGTGGAGTCCCAGTTAATTTTTGTCCCAAGAAAAAGAAATATCACAGCCCACAGCTTAGCTTTCGCAGCTAGAACATGCTTAACGCCATAGGAAACCAAAGAATGCACAACTCAGATTAAATTCAGACCAGCCGTTCCTGATAACGAAAAATATTGGCAAGTGTTCGACGGAGACAAACAAATAGAAGACTTCATGCAATTTAGAAATGAATTTGAACTTCACAGTTCAGATTCAGATTATGAAACGGACTGCAATAGTGAAGAAAATTTTCTTGGGGAAGAAGAATGGTCTCCTGAGGTTTCCAATATAAATCTACTGTCTAGAAAACTTACAAATAAAACAGAATTGACTGAAGAGTTAGGAACATAGGAGTTAGAAACCTTGCAGTCCAGAGATCAAAGTTTTCCTAAGGGTCTGGCCCCTTTAGAAGAGTTTTTTTATTTTAACGATGTGGCCAGGAAGCCAAAACTGGAGCCTGTAGAGACTGAAGTGGAAGAGTGCAATATAGGTAGTAAACTAAAACCTATGATTATCAAAATGTCTAAGACTTTACTAGCTCACATTAAACTCAGATAAATAGAGTTGTTTAAAGAATTTTCTGATGTTTTTGCATGGAGTTATGAAGATCTTAAATCCTATGACACTGAAATAATATAGCACAAAATCCCTCTCAAGGAAAACCAAAAACCATTCAAACAGAAGCTGCATAGAATTAACCCTGTTCAGTTGCCTTTGGTTAAGAAGGAAATCAAGAAAATGTATGAAGCTGGTATTATTGTCCCTATTATATATTCTGAGTGGATGTCTAATCTGGTGTTAGTTAGGAAGAAAACATGAGAGATTAGGCTTTATATAGACTTTAGAGACTTAAACAAAGCTTCGTTGAAAGACAACTACCCTTTACCTAAGATGGATCATATTTTACAAAGGGTAGTTGGTTTAAAAAGAATTTCTTTGCTTGATGGCTATTCTGGGTATAATCAGATTTTAGTTCACCCTGATGATCAATTAAAGACAGCTTTTACTACACCATGGGATACTTTCATGTATGTGAAAATGCCCTTTGGTCTACTGAATGCTGGTGAAACTTTTCAGAGAGCCATGGACATAGAATTCTCGGAATAATTGGGCTACTTCATCATTATTTACCTTGATGATGTTACTGTTTTTTCAAAGACAGATGAAGAGCACTTAGAACATTTAAGAACAGTCTTCGAGAGATGCAGGAAGTTTGGGATATCTTTAAACCCCAAGAAAACATTATTCGGTCTCCAAGAAGGTAAACTTCTTGGGCACATTATTTCAGAAGAGGGTATTAAGATAGATCCAAAGAGGATTGAAGCCATATTGCAGATCTCTCATCCTTGAAACATCAAGGAGTTGCAATCTTTCATTGGAAAGATTAAATTTTTGAGAAGGTTCATACCCAACTTGGCTGAGCTCCTTAGGAATATAACAAACATGCTGAAGAAGGAGCAAGGGGTAAAATGGACCTTGGAAGCAAAGAAGTCATTTGAACTGGTGAAACAAGCATTAACCATAACACCGGTTCTAATCAGTCCTGATTTTTCAAAAGATTTTTATATTTTTTCATTTGCATCAGAACATACAATAGTTGTTTTCCTTTTACAGAAAAATCCACAAGGACAAGAGCAGCTTATTGCATTCTTTAGCAAGGCTTTGAGGGATGCCCCTCTGAAGTATAATATTATGGAAAAGCAAGCCTTTGCTTTGGTTAAGGCTTTTAAAGACTTTGAGGTATGCATCTTGCACTCACACATCATTGCCTTTGTCCCAAATTCAGTTGTGAAAGACATTCTAACACAGGACCCAGATGGTAAGAGAGGTAAGTGGATTGTTGTTATTCTTGAATATGATTTAGAAATAAAGCCCACTAAACTCATCAAAGGCCAAGGTCTAGCTATATTAATGGATGAATCCAATTTTGAAGTTCTTGATATTAATATGATTAATGCGATAACCAAGAAGAATTCTCAACTCCCATTGTTGAAGACCATTTTATGAATTCCTCTTGGTATGCTGATATTCTTTATGTTTTTCTTAATTTGAATACACCTCCTGGTTTGAAAAAAACAAAGGCAAGGTTCCTAAAGTTAAAAGCTGTAAACTACTACATTATAGATAAATGTCTTTATTGGAAAAATGCAAGTGGGATATTTCTTAAATGTTTTCCTGAGTATGATGCAGAGAAGTTTAAGCACGAGTTCCATGAAGGAGAGTGTGGAGGCCACCTATACTGGAAGACAACACCCAACAAGATCTTGAGGGCTGGTTACTATTGGCCTACTCTTTTTCTTGATGTACATAAGATGATAATTTCCTGTCATAAATGTCAACTTTTTGAAGGAAAAAGGAAGCTGCTACCCCTACCTCTGTATCCAATCACTGTTGAAGCCCCTTTTCAACAGTGGGGACTTGACTTCATAGGAGAAATCCATCCACCATCCTCTACCCAGCATAGATGGATTCTCACTGCCACAGACTACTTCACTAAATGGACAGAAGCCATCCCTTTTAGGCAAGCCAATGATTCTCTAATTATAAAATTTATGGAGACTAATATTCTCTCTAGATTTCGCTGTCCTACCAAGATCATTATTGATAATGCAGCAACATTTGGATCAAAGAAGATGGTTGAATTCTGTCACAAGTATCAGATAATATTGGGGCATTCCACGGCCTATTACCCTCAAGGTAATGGACTTGCAGAATCCTCAAACAAAATTTTGGTGAACATAATCAAGAATTTGTTGGAGGACAAAAAAAATTCTTGGCACACAAAGCTTGTGCATGCACTTTGGGCTGACAGATTGAATTTGAAGAAATATATTGGCATGTCACCCTACCATCTTGTGTATGGCACTGATGCAATTTTTCCTACCAGCCTTGGTGTACCAGTTATGAAGTTGATTCAAGAGTTGCAGTCTGAAGATAATGACATGATCAGGAGGATTAATCAAACAATTCACCTTCAGCAAACCAGAGAGGAGGTTTATAACAAAGCATTGCAGAAGCAAGACATCATCAAAAAAAATTTTGACAGAAGAACAAAGGCCATCAATTTTAATGTTGGGGACAAAGTTTTAAAGTGGGACTCAAGGAGAGAAGACAAGGGCAAGCATGGGAAATTTGACAACTTATGGCTTGGCCCTTACTTCATTCATTTAGCTGCTGGTAATAATGCATTTTTCTTGCAAGAGTTGAATGGAGCAGAATTGTTTGGGGGTCCTGTCAATGGCAGGATGCTTAAACATTACTTCTCTTGATCATATTATGTTCTGAAATCATTTTTATTTTTTTTCCATTATAAATATTTCATCCACCATTGCATTCAAAGTTAGAAAAATCAAAATACAAAAACAATAAAAGAAAGAAAAGAAGACAGATTGCAAAAACAATAAAGGTACAACCCCATACCAACAAAAGAGAAACAAATCTGAAAGTGTGCAAGATTAAATGCCACTACTGAAGAACACACTTCTAATTAGTCATACAGCCTAATCTTGACTAATTAGTTTTCAATTTACCGCCAATAGGATTAGTGAATTCGATTTGCCAAACAGTTTAATCTTGGCTTATCAATAGGTAGATTAGGCTAGAAATTAAAGGTTCAAACATGCTCAAAATTTGAACCTGAGTTTTCAAAAGAAGAATGAATCCAAATCTATTTTTAATTATGAGTCAAAACCGAGGTAAAACTGGTTCTAATCAGCTCAAAATCTGAACCAGTTGATAAAGAAAAGCAACTCAAACAAGAAAGCAAAAACAGAGCTAAAAAAAGATGAAGGAAGTGCTTTGAACTTTCAGATCTTAAGCATTCCATTTTGATTTAATTTTCTACAAAATAATGTCTATGTGTAGCTTGTTTTTCATGCCATAGATCAGCATCAAGTTAGACTGTTCAATCCTAACTTGTATGTTTTTAAATTTCTGTTTTAGAAATTAGAGAATAAAAATCTATTAGACTGTTTAATCCTAAAAGATTGGTAGATTAGGTAGAGAAGCATATGGACTCAACTGTTTAATCTGAGTTCATGGAGAAATAAGGAGTAGAATTAGATTAGTTTTATACTTTCGAAAGAATAAAATGTTGTAAAAAGAGTTTTCCAATCCAAGTGCACTCTAAAGAAGGAAAAATGTTAGATCAGTAGGATTGGGTAGGTAGAAAGCTTGTATTGATGAAGATCCATTGTTTTTTCATGGATGCTAACATTTTTCAGAGCAAAAGGAAATCATCCAAGTAAAGAAAGGCAGCCCAATGGATGAGAAACTAATCAGCCTCCTAGAGAATGCAAGTCTGTAGTTCTTGATGCCTTCAAGAAGGCACCATCCCCAAGTGGAGCCGCTATTAGCCACCTATAAAATTTGTTATATCAAAAAGCGGCTAAATCATTTTTTGGAGCCTTCAAGAAATAGGTTTTATTGCTAAAAGTGTTATCTCTTGAAGACTCTTGAAGTCATCATGTCCTTTGTTTAAATCTTCACTGTTGTTTCCATCATAAACTCAGAACTCTGCTGATTTCATAGAGGAAAGACTGCTGCAAAAATCACCATTTTTCCCTTCCTTTCACTTCAAATAACCTTCATTTTTACCCCTTCGCTTCCCAAAATTCATCTATTTTCCATTTCTCTCCATTTTCCCCTTCATAAAATCCACATTACAGAGTTTAAAACTCCTTTTTAAACTCTGCCGAAACCCCCAAATCCATCAGAAAACTATGAAAAAATCATAAAAATACTCCTTTTTGTATTGAGAGTTTAAGCCCCTTTGGGCTAAGTCCTGACCACTTCCCCACCATATGCCTTGGTTCTGGAACCAAGCGCTGAGCCCATCTAGCGCTTATCGCATCGGAAAAATCGGAGTGCGCAAATCTATTTTCCATGTTAAAACCTCCGATGCGATTAAGCCCTTTGTTTATAACCCCCCGATCTTATTATTATTTATTATAAACACATAGCCCGCATTCGGCACTAAGAATTGTTTAAAACTCTTTCCCGATTGCTATTTTCCTTTGTAATTTCAATAAACCCACTTTCCTAAGTTTCGGTCTAAACCCGCCGGAGCAATCTTTTTAAATATAAATGGGTAGATTGAAAAGCCCCGCATCAAAGTTCCGATGTGATTAAGCCCCATTTGTATAAACTCCCGCCCTCCTCTTCACTCCATATAACTTACACCTGGGACCAAGAGTTAAAGTCCCGAAGTGCTAATCACATCGGAGAAATTAAAAATGGGTAGATTGAAAGAGCAGCACCAAAGTTCCGATGTGATTGGCCCTTGTACATATCAAGCCCCGGTCCCATTCATTTCCATACACCCAAGGCCCCACAAACGGGCGCCAAAGTACTTCATATATATAACCCACCCCGAACCATTAAACCTTTGTATTTCATTCACTTTCGATTTTCATGTGTTTTAAAGGGTTTCCGTCGGTTCCATACTTGAGATAATCTCCGTCGTTGATCTTAAGCCGATCAAATGGCCCGCGCAACATCGCATTGAAATTTTTTATCAGACGTATGTTATTTCCTCTCCCCGATTGGCAATCTTCCAATCAAACGTAAGCCGTTGATATCCTCCTCGCTTTCCTTTGATCCGACGGCCCTCATTTGCTCCGATCATTAACCTTTCATCCGCATTTGAAACCCTCCGATTCACTCCCCCACCGTCGATATGATCCTCAGATCGACAGCCAGCGCTCAATCGCATTGGTGCCATACAAGTTCTTCCCCCCGCCGATCGCATGCCTCCGATTGCATCTGGACCATCCACGTGTCTAGATCGGATGGTCCAGATCGCATTTCCCGACTTTGGTTAAAAACATGCAGCCTCGCTCATAATGTTTTTGGCCAAATCCCACCGTTGAATCTTTGCAAATCAATGGTCCTTCTTCGACCTTTCTCCACCTGTATATTATTTTGTTCAAACCCCAGATCTAATCCTGACCGTTGATTTTGTACATCTAACGGTTCTTATTAATCCCCATAGGCCTGCCTCCTGTGGGTCCTGCCTTCCTCAGTTTTTGATCCCAGCCATCCATCCTTGATCCAACAGCCCAGATTGAAAACCGCCCATCTTCCTTCCACCCGTGCATCTTGCCTATATCGTGCTCGCTTCCCCACCATTAGATCTGAGGCCCCTGATCTAACAACCAACGTTCTATATCGCTTCACTTTCGGTGCAAAGGTTAATTTCCTAAGGGTTGCGCGATATAAGTGGTTTTAAGAAGCCACATGACAGGCGGGAACACATATCGTGTTCAAAAAGGAAAAAATGCCTCCCCGCTTTTTCACCGCGCGAAACCCGTGGTTTTACCTCCCGAAACCACCTTTCCACATTTCTATTATGATTTATCGCACGCGCCTTCCACCATTGATCTCTGTAGATCAATGGCCCAGATCTAATCTGACCTTACACTCTCACCCTCCACCCTCGCCTAAGGATTTCAATGAGTGATATCCACTGTTGATCGCCCGAGCTAATCTCATCTGACGGCACAGGTTATATCCGAAACCCCGAATTCCATTTTCAATACATTACCTCCGCCCAAGGGATTTTTTCCCGTTTCCTTTGTATTTTTCACATTTTCCGCCATAAAATATTATATGTGACCCCTTCACATTATTATGGCCCCAATTTATCTTGATCTTCGATCAAATCAGATCTATGGCCTGGAATTAATCCTATCCTCCTTTCTTCCAACCACCTTCTATCTGACCCCCGCAAGCGCATCCCCACCGTTGCATGTTTTCATCCAACGGCTGCAACCTAATATGCAACCTCTGAAGCAGTTAAACCTTAAAAATGTAGGATTTATTAATTTTTGTTATTTTTTGCAGGATTAAATGGTTTTTCCATTATATTTAAGAAAAGCCAAAGGCCGAGGATGACAATTCCCATGCCTTTTATTCATAAAAGGGAAGCCATTCACAGGGTTCACCTCCACGTTTCGTCGATGCTTCATGGGCATTGATGCCATATGAGCCCTCTGCCCCACCTGCACATCAAAAAGACACAGTGAATTAAATCAAAACAAAAGAGTATCAGATTTGAAGAACAAAACACAGCAGAACAGAGGATTGAAGACTGTTTTCACAATTTTGGAGGATTACGGCTAAGATCGAAAATCAAAAGCCTAATCCTCCGAATTAAAACAGAATTAAAGACAAATCAAAAGATTTATCAGTTAGGAAGGACCTACACTACCACAACAGAGGCCAATTGATTCCTCTCAGCTACCCATTGCCACCTGTAGCCTCAAAACATTCAACAGAGGCCGAATTGTGAATAGAAAATCAGATATTTGCCTCCACGCAACCGAATAGTTAATTCTGCCAAAGGAACTTAATGCAAAAATATCAGCAGAGTTATTACAACATGAAACAGAGCCTTAAAGTCAACAAAAGCTCCCACCGAGCTTAACTCTTAAATGTAAAACAATTAATACAGACAAATATCTGTAAACTTCTTCATCGATCCCATCAAAGGCTGAGAAGTCTTAAGTCTGTATTAATTGACCCAGGAGATCTTTTATCAGCTCCCACCTCCTCATTTCTTCTATAAATACCCCTGTAGAAGATGGGAAAAGGTTGGTTGCAGAACTTTGAAATATACTTGAGCTGGAAACTTCTACTTGTAAATAGTGTTCAAGGGCTCTTGAAGCTGTGCTTGTGATTAAATAAGTTAGGCTAAGAAGTGAAGATGATTGTTGAACTGAAACATTGGACTTAAAGCTGTAACTGGTTTGAAGCATCAATACAAGCTTATTTATGAGATCCTGGTCTATGTCGATGGTGATGTTATTTCTTATTGTAAATTGTTATTTTATTTCTGTTTTCACTTTGTCCATCTTCTCTGATAAAGAACATCAAGCATAGAGTTAGGATTTACTGTATATCAGTACCCTTCTCTGATTGATAAGACTTATCTAAATGTTTTCTACCAATTGTGTTGTTTAGGAATGATTTAATTCAGTTTAAGAAGTTAGGAATGTTGGCGTTCCCTCGTCCTACTGTCTAGGATAATTGTTATTCTTGAATGTTATTTTCATTTTATGTTAAGTAGAGAGGAACTAAGGAAGTTATGGTGAGCCCTGTCCTAGTTTTATCCCCAAAGACTATCTGAAAGTTTCCCTCAGAATGTGTTGAAAGCTAGCTAGTTTCAACGTACTTACCAGATCTTAGACATTTCTTTGTTATATTTTGTGTTTGTCTTGAAAGTTTACTAAGTAAAGAAGAACTAGGGAAGTTTATGGTAAGCCCTGTCCTCTAGTTTCTTCTCCAACAGTATCTTTTAAAGTTTCCCTTTTTGTTTTAAATGTTTTCTATTGAAAGTGCACCAAAATCTGGATAGTTTCAAAGTACTTACCAGATCTTAGATTACTTTTATGTCTTTCTTAAGTGTATTTCAAAAGATGTCTAGTTTCAAAGTACTTACCAGATCTTAGGCTAATCTTTGTTCATCATTTGTTAATTCCCCTCCTTGTTGTATCATTTCATTCCATAAAATCAACTTTAAAGAGAACCTTAGACATAGATGACTTGCCCCATGGACCACTCTTGAATCTTGTTGTTTCAATTAAACCCTATTATGACTCCATATCCCAATGGACTTAAACCAGTGTCATATCCATATTTTTAGCCAAAGCTTGTTCTGATTGCTTACAACTTCACACCTTTGAAACTCTTTCCATTTAGAACTTTCCACTCAAATAATAATCATGCTCAATCATCCAAAACAAAAAAAATCCCTCGGACTTCATAACTAGCCTAATATCATTACCCAAAAGCTTTTAAATATAAATCCATCTTTGCACTTATTGGAGAGATCCCTCTCCGGTTTCAGGAGGGCTAGATCCTAGAATACCAAAGTGGTTGAAATAGTGTTCTCTCTGCAGTTAGACTTTTTCCAATCTTGCTAATTACAAGGAGCTAACAGCTTAGACATAGCCTAGTAGCAATACATCATTCTAACACTTTTTCTAGCGTTTAAAGAGCCCTATCAAAGTCTTCCCCATACGGTGTAAAATCATCCATATAGATTTCAAGTCCTTCATTTATTAAGTCAGAAAAAATGTCAATTATGGCTCTCTGAAATGTTGTTGGGGCATTACATAATCCAAACAGTAAAAATTTGTAAGCAAAAGTGCCCCATGGGCAAGTAAAAGTTGTCTTATCTTGGTCTTCGGGAGCTATTTGGATTTGATTGTATCTGATGAATCCGTCAAGAAAGGAGAAGAACCATTTCCCAGCTAATGTGTCAAGGACTTGGTCAATGAAGGGAAGGGGGAAATGGTCTTTTTGTGTTGCCTTATTTAATTCTCTATAATCTACGCAGATTCTCCACTTCCCATCGTTTTTAGTGACGACCACCAGAGGGGAGACCCATTTTCTATCTAAAATAGGATAAATGAAATTTACATCTAACAGTTTTTGCAGCTCCTCTTTTACAATCTCTTTTAAGTGAGGGTTTAATCTTCGTTGGGGTTGTCTAACAAGGTGTGTTTCCCTATCAGTATAGATGTGGTGTGTGCACAGTTGTGGGTCCAAACCCATCATGTCTTGGTAGTCCCACGCAAATGCACCTTGGTGCTTCTGAAGGACTTTTATGAGTTTCTGCTTTTGGTTGTCATGCAAGTTGCCATTAATATTCAAAACCTTTCCTGGCTCAATCTCAATAGGTATGCTGTTATGAACATCAATTGTGGAGATATGTTGATTCTTGAATTCCGTCATAGGATCCTCTTGATCTTCATGTTCGAGGACTGTTTTCAACATTTGGTATTTCAGATTTTCAGGCTTGGGTGATTGATTCATAAAGTTATTAATCACATCATCTTCAATTTGATCCTTGAATTCGAGAGTTTCTACTAGTGTTAGAGGTGGACAGATGTTTTGCTCCCAATATGTATCTAGGTGTTTGTGAATTTTTACCATGGGCAGGGTTGGTTTGGCAGGCGGATAAATAATGATATGTTTTATAGAGTCTCCTCTAGTGATAATCATGCTACCTACTCGACAGCATATGTAAGCATCTATTGTGGCCAGCCAAAGCTGCCCAAGAATCAATGGGTGCCCTTCCATCCTGTTTTTTGGATTAATGACTAAAAAATCAGCTAGGTATTCCCATGAGTCCACAGAGACCATGATGTCTTGCACTATACCTTTCGGTATGATAACAGATCTGTCAACTAGTTCCAGAAGTGTGGCTATAGGTTCTAAAGCTGATATTCCCAGTTTTTCGCAAACTCCTGTAGTTAGGATGTTAATGGATGCCCCCGGGTCAACCAATTGTTTGGAAATGAGTGTCCAAAAATTTTCAAGGTTACAATGGGGTTTCCCGGGTCTTCATATTTTACAGGTGATTCCCTACCTAACAACAAGTCAAATAGCATTCCTACCACATGAACAGTGAGTGCAGCCATTGTTTTCTCAAATTTTTTTTTTTCACATAATTCTTTGATTGTCTTTGCATAGATGGGAATGTCTTGGATGGCCTGGAGAAGAGGAATTTTGATACAAAGGTTTCTTAATTCCCCTAGGATGTCAAAATCTGGAGTGATTATAGGCCTGGGTAGGTTTAATCTCTCAGGAAATGGATGTGGAGTCACCCTAAGTTCTTTAGGTCTTTTTTGATCAATTGTTTCCTTATCTTTACCTCTTTCCGTTATCTTCATTAGGCTAGGCTCTATGGAGGTTTAAAATTGGGACTGAGGTGGAGTTGTGGCCTCTATATGTAATAGGATACGTCCTGATATTAACCTCAATTCGTTGCATTGTTTCTGTTCGGCATTGGGTTTTGGATTTTCTATGATCTGAATTAGTTGAACTGGTCTATTATTGGGATTAGGATTGGGTTGGGCTGGCAATTGAGGGCATATGGCAGGCTGTTGGTTATACTGAATTTGGTAGGGAGCTGGAAATGTAGGTTGATTTTGGGTTCCTACTCCTATTAGAAAATTGGCCATTCCCATGGGTCACTGCCAGTTCCAATTGGTGTTTTGAGTAGGAGGGTTTAGCCATTGGTTTTGATACGGTACATTCTACGAATAAGGGGGAGAGCAAGGGAATTTCTGCCAATTACTCCCTAATGGAGGTTGCGTAGGCCAATATGGCATATGAAAACACTTGGTTTGGAAAATTTTGGAAGGGGTTTTGAGTCTGACAAGTTGTTGCAGGGTTTTTCTGGCTAAACTGTGGCAACTAAAAGTATTGAGGCAGGTCTTGTGGTATGCTAGGTCATGCTTTCCATTGCAATGATGATTCATTAAATATATTGGCTTTGTTTCTTCTTCTTCTTCCTTGTAGATGGCTTTCAGCCCGAGAAGTGAAGGACAGTGGTCCGTGGTATGATCCTTAGTGCAAATAGCACAAGTCTGAACCATGTCTAAAGGACATTCCCTCTGGTTGTGCTTCTTTCAACATCTTGGGAAAAATATGGCCAGGTTTTTTTCTGCTATAGCTTGTTTCTGCTTCGCTTGTAAAACATCAAATTGCGTTGTCAAAGTACCCAAGATGTCAGTTTTGAAATTTTCTAACAGATTTCCAAATTTTTATCTGGTTACATTGTCATTGGTCTGCTTAAGATCCTTCTTCATAGAATCACACCTAACAGGTCTATTGCGTGAGCTACCCCGGGAGCATCTAATACATAAGGAAATAATCTCGTCGTATTCTTCCTGGTAAATATCTCCCTTCCCCATTATGTTAAGCATCTCAACCCATTCTTCCTTCATCCCTTTAAGCATCGTGGCTTTTAAAATGTCCTTGGATAGCGTGGTATAAAGGGATCTTTGTAAATTGTATTGAAATATTTCTACATATTCCTCTAATGTTTCATTGCCTTTTGCAGACATCTTCAAGATTTCATCTTTTAGGTCTCGAGTTCGACAATAGTCTTGGTATTTGGTAAGAAAAATTGTCTTCATTTGGTCCCAGTTGTTTATAGTTCCCCCTCCTAATCCTATGAACCAGCGAAGTGCAGTTCCTTTTAAGGTAGAGGGAGATCGTTTTAGTTTATAGGGATAAGTGGTGTAGTCATATCCTCTGCATAAGACATCAAATTCAAATAGGAATGCATCAGGATCGTCTGTGGTTAACCCATGAAAGGTGGGGATGTTGTGCAAGGGAATGGCTTTCATAGGGGCATTGGCAGCATGATCAACAATAGGGTATTCTAATGTTGATGTCTGCCTCTGATTCTGATTTTGATTATTTTCCATCTGATCAAAGAGGTGCCAGAAATCTTCAGGAACTTCTTGATCTGGAGGAGAGATTCGAATAGGCTTGGGGGGTGAATGCGGTGGGGGTTTTACAGCACTTCCCTGATCTGGGATCCTAAGTACTTTTGTTTTGATCACTTATTTAGGGAACTTAGGTTCTAATATTTCTATGTGAATTCCTCCACTAGTTTCTCCCCCTCCTTCTTGTAGGTTGCAAGAGCCTCCCTCTTTTGAAGGGTCAGTGCCTATACGAATGGAAATCTGCAGGCTTTGCTCAGACCCCTCTGTCTCGTAGTGAATCTCGGCGTAGGCTACATATGGTGAGGTTTCTTCCTGAGGGAGTGCATTAGGACTTTGAATGGAAACAGTTCTGGGTCCTATAGATGCCTGAGATTCAGCTTTCCTAACGATTTCGTCTATATATGTTGTTCTTCCAAGGATCACCGGTCCTTTGGATTGTGAGGATGGTTGCGAATGATTTCAGATTGTTTCTATATTTTTCTTCCTAGACATAAAACAAGAGAACCTATCCTACTGTTCTTTGTATGACTTGCTGGTGAGCAGGCTAGAGGGAAAGCATGTAGCTTGCCGGTAAGCAGGTTCTTATCTCTCGTTCTTCACAACAATGGAGCAAGATGAATAAATGAGGTGATTCTTAACACTCTCCCCTGCAACGGTGCCAAAATTTTTGTGCTCAAAGAGGTGGCTTTTTATTGACAACTCTAGTGCTTTCTCATTTAATTATCAACCCAGGGTAAGTATTTTTATTCCAAGAGTGTTCACACAATATATGCGAGTCAGGTCATCTAAGAGATGTTCCTTGTCACTTATGAGGAAGAATTTGTGAACTTCCTAAGCTTGCTTATCCTATGAGGGGTGGCTTGGATAGGTTTTTAACCTAAGTTTGAGCAACAAGATTTTGCATCTATCTAATGGAATTAAATAGTAGTTTAACTGAACCGAACATAAATCTAGAGAAATCAAATAGCAATTGAATTGAATTTGACAATAAACTGAACAACAATGGAATTGAATGGAACAACAGTCTAACTAAGCTAAACAGTAATGGAATTGAATTGAATCAGCAGTCTAGCTAAGTGAGAAATAATGGACCAGCAGTATAACTAGCTGAGCGGTAATGGAATGACAGGATAACTAAGATGAATAGTAATGGAACAGTAGTATAGCTGAAGTGAATTAAATAAACCGTACAACAATTATTTAAGTAAATTTACAATGGAATTCTCTTTATGACTTAATTAATCAACATTGATCGATGGTTGAACGCTTCATTATGCTAGAAGAAGAATGCGATCCATAAAGACAGATAATATTGAAATCAGCTTATTCTACGATCTGTAACTCAAATGCAATGGTATTAAAATAATTGGAACTATCTACTAATAATAAAATATTGTCGTAAGTCAGAACATACGATTGCGATTTTCCTACTTCAAGAACATAATTTCTAACAATCCTCAAGAAAGAGAACTATATCTATATTGAATGGAAACATAATTTACAACTGCATCAGATTCTTAAGCATTGGTTCTGCAACTACATAGAGTATGAAAACTTGCGTGGAACTTCCAGAGGTTGGGCCCAGACCACCAGAAGCCCTAGCGCAGTAAAAACTTCAAAATATTATTGTTCAAAGCTCTATATTACATCCAGTGATGTTACAAAAACACAATTAGACAGACTGTTTCTGCTGTGTCTATTACATAATGAATTTCCTATCCTATCTCCAACTCCCCTTCTCGTCCATCCTTCGCCCTTTTAAAGGCAATTTCAAAAATGCGAATGTATTTCCCAAACGACAGCCTGTTGCGCATGGCTATCATTTGAGTTCTTGGACTCGAATTTGTCTATCTGCCTTCTGTCGCCCGCTGGGAGTTACCAGGATTTCATATGTTTGCGTCCGTTGGTTGGCTTCCATTTCCCATTGGTCCAGCCATTCTGCCTTCCTGCATGTGGAGATAAGAGAAGTCGATTTTCTATTACAAAAACATCATTTTCATCATTATTCTAATTGTTCTCATTTTCATAATATTTTATTCTCTATATTGTTAATATGAAGAGGAATTCCCCCATAATTTGAAGTACTTACAGGGTGAGAACATACATTAATTTGGGCCCCACACCTATCTCTCCACTAGGTCTCTGCTGGAACTAACATGCAAGTAGTTAACTGATGTATTTTTTTAGTTGCAAGTGAGTCTCTAGTTGTGAATTAATTAAATAATTAATTCAATAAACTCTCACTAGTGTATCTTCAGTTATAACTAGATACAACTAGCACAACTGATTTTAACTCACTTAACTGAGTTAAACTAAATAAAAACTCCCATAACTACTCTTCCAACTCTGTCACAACTCTGCCACTTCAGTTCTAACTGAGTCCTCCATGCATGAGTCACCAACCACCCTAGGAATTGCGTAATTCCTTCGGCCCACTAATTTTCCAAACCTGTTCACTGAAATAAAGTGCTCCAAGAGAAGAAGTTGATATTTATTGTCGGATTATTATCAAGGGCTAATAATAATCGACATGCATCTATTTTTAGATTAGTGATCTATAAATTGACTTCGCCCAATCTTCTAAAAATAGAATCTCATCTATTTTCCAACTTGATCAACCATCTACAAATAGCATCCTGCAGCTTATAAAGTATGCTCACCATGTCTAAAAATAGACATACACCTAAAAATAGCATGCGGGCCCCACTTAGTGAAGGTGCTTAATTTTCACTAAGCTCATCATCTTGTTGAATCTCAAAAATCACTATTTGATGGGAAAAGAGACCATTATCCATACCAACCATTAGCCATTGCAGTACTTACAATCATAGTCAAAGTTATAACAATCAAGACATTTCATTGTGGTGGGATTTATAAAACAATTTCATTTGGTTATCAGGTACAAAGAGGGAATCTAAAATAAGGTAGTTGATATGATCTCTAGACCTATTGTAAATTCTTCTGTTATACTTAAGGACAATTCAATTATGCATGAAAGTTACATTGAACAATATGGATATGATAGTGATTTTCAAGATGTGTATGAAAGCTTGAGTCAAGGAAACCAAAATGAAGAGTTAGATTGTTATGTGCATAAAATTTTTTTGTATCACTTGGGCAAGTTATGTATACCACAAGGAGAAATAAACAATATCATAAGGGAGGGGTACACATCATTGATTTCTGGACATTTCGGTGTAGGCAAGATAGTAGCAAATCTCCAAAGGTATTGTTATTGGCTATACATGATTGATAAAGTATCTCATTTTATTAGAGGATGTTATTTACGTGAAACAAGTAAGCCTAGTAATAGGAAACTTGAATTGTACATACCACTTCTGGTTCGTTCATATCCTTGAGAGATTATCTCAATGAATTTTTTAGGTGGTCTTCCTATGTTAAGGAAAGGCCATGATTACTTGAATGTTGTGATATATAGGTTCAGCAAAATGTGTCTTTTGATTCCATGTTAGAAAAAAATTACAGCTGAACAAACCTCTAATATTTTCTTTCAAAATGTATGGGTTCATTTTGGTCTTCCTACTTCTATTGTAAGTGATCGGGATTCCCAGTTTGTTGGGAATTTTTGGTCAAAATTATGGGACATGAGGGACACAAAGTTGAAGAAGATTACAACATTTCATTCGCAAATAGATAGTCAAACCGAGGTGGTAAACAAGACGGTTATTCATCTTCTTAGAGGTTATTGCATCAAGCATCCCAAGTTATGGGATGAATAGTTGCATTACATTCAGCATGCATACAACAAGGCAAAGCATTCTTCCACAAACATATCGCCATTTGACGCATGTTATGGTTATTTTCCAAGATCGCCATTGGACTTCATTTTTGAGAAAGATGTCACTATAGATGGTCATAGTGAAATATATAAGGCAAGGAAGTTCGTTGAGAAAATTCAATTGATACATCACACAGTGCAAGAGTAACTTGAAAAGATTCAAAGCAACTACAAGCCAAGGCATGACAAACACCATGTTGATAAAAAAATTCCAGGTTGGAGATGAATTTTGGTTGTATATAAGCAAAGAAATATTGTAAGGAGAAGATAAAAAGCTCAAGCCAATCCATTATGGTCCATTTAAAATTCTGGAAAATATTGGTACTAATGCATTTAAGCTAGATTTGCCTCCTTATATGCAAATATATTCAGTCATTAATGTTGATAATTTGAGATTGTTTGAGCCTCCTTTGATTGATGCTCAAGGAGAGCATGTTCCACTGCCATCAATAGATTATTTCTGGCCATAATATCTTGATGAACTTCAGCAAGATCGCATACTTGATAGAAGAATCAGAACTTCAAGAAGAGGGAATTTTGAATACCTTAGAGTGGGACTTAAGCGACAAAATCCTTCAAAGGCGAAATGGATGGAGAGTGAAAGGGTAAGGGACTTTTACCCTCACCTGTTGAACAATTTATAGTATCTTTTGGGGTCCAAAAGGCTTCTAGTGGGGAGAAATGATCAGGAGCTTGGTATTTAGCTAAAAAATTAAAGTACTCAAAAATTCTTCAGACCTGAACGACCGGATAGAGATCGCTACCATGATTCTAACACAACTTGTTTCATCAAAATTCGAGTTCGTATGAGTGAGTTATAATATGTTTTTCATTTTCCCAAACAGGTAAAAATTGTGCAGAACAATGACAGACTGATGACTTGGTAGTCCAATCAGCACTTCAGGAATCTTCAGGGAATATTCTCCAATTTTTCAGCCAGTGACACTGTGACAAGTGTCATCACCAGATTCGCTAATGTTTCTTTGGGAAGTTCAATTTTTCTTCTATTTCCTAAGTTGGAATTATTATTATGGTGGCTTATTTTTATATGGTGGAATTTTATGAGCCAATGGGGAAAGGCCACGTGGTGCAGCCAGAGGCTGCCATGTGCCACCCCCCCCCCCCCCTGGAAAGGTTGGAAGGAGCATACATTTTATATTGCAATTTTGGTTGGATGCATATTTATTTAAATAAAGGTTTGAACTATGGCTGAAACCATAGTCAAATGGGATACAACATATATTCGCAACATATATATATATATATATATATATATATATATATATATATATATATATATAGATATATCTATATATATATTCCAAAGTATTTAACTATGGTTTGAAACCTTCATGAAGTTCAACAAAAATACTTGGTCGGGGTCAAGGTAGAACCCATGACCACCTGCACCACCATGCAATGCATTACCACTATGGCTTCTACCGCGGACCTTACTACATAAGGTTTCCGCTCCCATTTGAATTAAAATGGCTACATGTATGGGGGTATGGAGGGGTGATGGAGGGGGCCAACCCCGCAGGCCATCCCCCTCCCACATGACCACGTTTCAATGAGCAAGCACCAAAGCAATAGGCAGGAAATTCTGGTGGAGTTTAAATTCCATTAAACTGAGTTTTAATATGTAATACGTGGGTTATGGTTATGTTAATACAAGTTTAATGATAACATTGTGGGTTAGTGCTAAACGCACTTAACCCCACTTATCACCCACTTAATTAATATTAAACTCACACTTATCCTAACTAAGAGTGCTCATCTTGGTGGTGCCTTTGGTGAACCCGCTAGATTCAGCGGAAGCTCCACATTTAGTGGAGTTAACTGGCGGACATCCAGATTTAGTGGAGAAAAACTAGGAAAAATGGTTTTTTCCATAACTGAGGCAATTTTCAACCAATTTTGGCTCAGGAAGAGTCATTATTGGTAGATATTGATGTTTTGGATCCATTGGATCAGGTTGCAGATGCAACAAGAGACTGTAAACATCACTTTTTCACAATTGAAGATAATACAAGGGCCCACACTATGAAGCTGGACCAAGGAGATGTAGCCCAGGAGGGGTGAACTCCTTCATCAAAAACTTGTGTATTTGTCTCTTTTATTTGTGCTTGTTGTGTTTTATTATGTTGTTGCTCAGCATTGAGTTTCCAAGATTTTAAGTTCATGAAAAACACTTAATCTCATCAAGTTTAATGAATTGTCACTCATAAGCACATGTATAAACCCTTGTATGATAAGCAAACCAAAGCACTTACATGTTAATTTTTAAATTGATATTAGCACGGGATTAAATAAAAATCAATTTCAGATCAACAACTCGATGCCCAAATTTGGCTATCTGTAGAGAATCTAGTTAATAGAGAATTAGTAAGGATTACCTCACACTAACACTAGAGATCTGACATTGACCCCACACTGAACTGGACAACCCCATGCTGCCTCTGTGTAGATCTTCATCACTCTAGCTAGGGACTATGTCACCTCTTTTTACACGACATTATGTTGGTTGGATGTTGATCTTATGCCCCTCCGGTCTCACGCCCCGGCACTCTAGCACTGCATCTGATTGATCCTCGTAAAGATTGTGGATATCTTTATAGGCCCAGTGATGCCTTTGTGTGGCTCTGCATTGCCCATTGTAGCCCCTACGCTGCCTCTTCTACATCCTCGTCTCTATATTCTAAGCAATTTATTCCCGACTCAGGAAAATATCTTTCAACCGGAACTATCACTGCCCCTCATTGCAATCCAATCAACTCAATGATCTCTCTGGATTCTCTGCACTGCTCACTTGAGAAATTTATCTCTAGAATCACTTGGCATGTTTTCCAAATTCTCGTCAAAGTCCTTAATATAATATTCTTGTTGGATAACCAATGGCCCAGATTAAAACATAATCAACGACTTAGATCATATTGACTTGATCGTAGGCTTTTTCTAAAAGTTTCACACCCAGTTCTATTAATATACTTTAATTATTTAATTCCCTAAGTTTAGACTTAGGCTCCCATTAAAAATAATTAATTATTTTAATAAAACCCTATCTGGGTGGAATTTCACAAAACTCTTTCAGGGTATTTTTATATACATGTGTCTCAACCTCCCTGCAAAATTTGAGACTTAGAGAACATATGATGCTACCAGGAATCAACACTCTCTAGGATAAGATCCATGCCTCTTCTCTAGTGTACTGAACTTATTTTAAGGAGCCACATTCTCTTTCACATCTACATCTTGAGGTATTTACTGCTTCAGAGGCCATTTTACATTAGTATTGTAATTACCTCTCTATACACACTTAGGCTCAGCCTTGAGCTTCGATTTCTGATAAAAGTGCTTCAACTTCCCAATGAATTCCTCCAGCAACCAAGGATCATCATACTCAATCTTATCCTTGAATGCTAATGGAAGTCCACTAATGAATATTTGAATCTTTTTCTTCTTGCCGTAAGATATGGCACATGCCTCAACAATTCCAAAAACTTAGTCATATATCCTTCATATTTCATAGACCTCATCCTCAACTCGTAGAGCTCGTTCGCCTTAAAATCATAGTATATCTCTGACAAATAATTCTTTATGAAAAGTATCTTGAACTCATGCCAACTCAGGTCCTTTACCTTGATGCCTCTGACACACTTCACATTTTCCCAACAAATGTTTTCTTTCCCTTTGAGATCGAATATAGCTATTTTGTCCTTCATATTTTCTATATAATTATGGATATCAAATAACATCTTCATCCCAAGAAACCATGCTTCTGCATATTCTGGTTTCTTCAACTCTCCATCGAATGTAGGAGGCTTGGATTTCTTAAACTCATCTGGATAGTATCCCC
This sequence comes from Pinus albicaulis, assembly GCA_034641835.2. Lineage (NCBI taxonomy): Eukaryota > Viridiplantae > Streptophyta > Pinopsida > Pinales > Pinaceae > Pinus > Pinus albicaulis. The sequence continues at coordinate 1,089,642,064 of CM076575.1, forward strand.
TCTCACTCCTCCTGTAAGGATGATAACAATGATGGCCATGATGTCTATTTGATCCAGAACTAGAATAGAACCCATAACCACTACCTCTCTTGTTAGGTGTATCCATCCATATACCACCTTTGCCCATGTCATCCCTATCTGAAATGTTTCCTCCATGAGACCTACTACCATATGCCCTATTGGTCTTGTCCTCTTGTCCATAACAAATCCATGGTTTTCCTTGTCTCTACAAATATGAAAAATTATGAAGGATAACTTCATTGACCTTTGCTTTCTTTTCCTATTCCTTCGCAATTATTTCCTATGACTGAATGATCCTAGCACTATCCTCCTTACAAATTTTTATTTCTTCATTTAAACTTATCAAGGTGTTTGTTATGTCAGGATATTATTGATCTCTATGTTGCTGATATGAACTATAAGGAGAGTCACGTAAACTGTAATCCACCATTCTTCTTTTCATCTCTAATATTATATCTCTTGCAAACATACCATGTCTGATAAACCAAATACAAACATCATCAAACATACCTTATTGAATTTCAAGGGAGGCTATCTCGTTTGCACAAATCAGCCCAAATTAGCATTATACATATATATATATATATATATATATATATATATATATATATATCAACATGTCAACATCATGCATGATAACACTAACTACATAAAATGACCTCATACATGACAACCATAACCATGAAAAATCATGCATAACAAAATGCATCTAGCCCATCCAGCCCAAGAGTTTGAACCTGGAAGCTCTTATAACAATATATAACACCCTCCCCAAATTTACCCACTTTTATAAGCCCTCTGGTTAAATGTGAAGCAAAGTGGTACTAAGTCACGGCTTAACCTCCTAGTTCTAGTTAATGAAGTGGGGCCTACAATTTATACTTACTAACCACAAACTGACATCCTACATGGAATAAAGATCACCTAGGAGCTAAATAAACACCCTTGGTGGTCCATCCCTGAGCTGGAAATTTTTTTCACTGAAATAGATCCCCAACCACATGCATTAAAATTCTATAGTGTGGTTATAGGCCTCCAACCACATGCACAACACTACCTGAGTGCAGTTGTGACACAACTTGCCTAGCTTAGAGGGTGTTGTCCCAATATATAAGCCACAATTCTAGACCACCCTCTAGACCATTGCCTAGAACTACATAAGACTTCTTAGAATCATGGTAGACATGAATAAAAAGATAAACATTCAAACTTGATTCAGAAAGTAGACCTATACTGACCAAAACATACTAGGAATTTTTCAAACACATGGTAAACATGTAATCTACAAGCCATGAAAGCATATCTGAGTGTAATTATATCACTACAATAGGACAAGGAAATAGTAACTAAAATTCTGTTGGAATTTAGTGTTTTTTAGTTCACGAATTGGACACCTTTCCCGATGCAAAAACAGGCAGGACTAGGTTTGTTTTTACTAGCGCCAGATTTTGTGATATAAATTGCTCTAGAAACAACATCGGAAATAGTGCCGAAAAAACAGTGCCATAAATAACGCCTAAAATAGCGCCTGAAATCAAACCACGCAATTTCCGTGGAGTTTCGTTGGAAATAACGTCGTAATTAGTACCAAGAATAATGCCATAAATAATTCATGGAATAGCACCATTTTAGTTCCGGAAATAGCACCAGGAATTGCTTCCAATTTGACTTTTGGTTTGGCTTCTAGTTTAATGTCTAATTTTTCTTCTAGTTTTCCTTCTAGTGTGGCTTCCAATTTTTCTTCCCATTTTTCTTCTAGTGTGGCTTCCAATTTTTCTTCCAGTGTGGCTTCCAATTTTTCTTCCAGTGTGACTTCCAATTTTGCTTCTAATGTGGCTTCTAGTTTTGCTTCTAATGTGGCTTCCAATTTTGATTCCAACTTGGCTTCCAATGTTGATTCTTTTTTTCCTTCCAATTGTAGGAACTAGCACCGAGTTTATCACCAAATTTAGCATCAAGTTTAGCATCGGATTGATCGCCATGTTTAGTGCCAGTATATGTGTCTAGTTTGGTCTCTGATTTGACTTCCATTTTTTCTTCGCGTGTGGCTTTAAATTTTGCTTCCATTGTTTCTTCTTTGTTTTCTTGCAAAATATGATTATTGTTTTGCATACAATTAAATTAATATGTTTTTTTCAATTTAATCAGTTAAATACATCATGTCTCTTAAATACATTATATGATTATACATCATATGAACGCATTCGAGATAATTTATAAGATAAAATTTATAAATAATATTTAGGGAAACATACATCCATACAAATTAAAAACATCATTATACTTATTAAATCTCCATAAAAATAGAATCTACAATATCTAGTATAAATAAAATAACAAGATAATTATAGTAACATTATCATCATCTATAATTAAAACAAGTGAATCAAATATCTATAATTTAAGTGAATTTGACAACACCCATCATGAGGAGTAAATAAAAAACATTGTACGTAATAAATATGCATCCAAATCATCAACCACTTTCAACATATTAAAATTAATGAGTCAATACTTACAATATCATCATCATGTATGTCATTAGAGAATTTCTCATTACAATTCAAAATGTATCGAATTGAATCATTGCAAGGACCCAAATACAAAACCAATTCTACAAAGAATCCAATTGATCATGGATAAATTTGAAATTTTGGAGTTCTATCATACCGGGAGAGAGAAAAACACTTTGGAAGACGGTCAAGCCAAAAAATTCATCAATTTGGTTGAATGCGAGTTGATGGAGGAGGGTGGCATAACAACTATATGTCACATACCATGATTGCTCATAACTTGAGGATATTGAGATGCTTAAGGGTAATTAAGGAGGATAATGCGACTGACTAAGGTTTCATAAATTTGATAGCCATTTCATGGTACAAAATATCATCGGTGATCGCTCCAGCAGAATAATGTATCATTCATCCAATAGATTTTTAAACTCAAGGATTAATGTTAAGCATGAGACCAAGTGGGATTTTGTTAGCAAAGTATTTGATATTTATGTGGCCAAGGATGAACGTCTTAGTTCCACCATGTGTGTTTATGGTCCAGACGAAGAAGCAATGAATTCACAATTGTTAATGTGAACAACATTAAATTCTAAGGGACTCCCCCAACCATCATGTTGGACTTAAATCTAGCTATAAGAGGATTGTTATGCAGAATTTAAACATAATGGCTCTCCATACATTATTTCTAAGATGAATATAGCATGGACTCCTCGTTGGGAAATGGCGCTGGTGGCTCCCCAGATGAGATTGACTGGGCGTTCAAGTAGGAAATCAAGGAGATTATATCTAGGACAGGTGGAAAAATAATTTCCAAGACTCTCTTTCATTTCACCCTAATAACTAGTCAGTTGGAAGGTCTGAAAAATAGTTGAAATTTTGCAAGCAACGGTGGAGGTAATAATATCCAAGATATAAATATTGATTACAAGGTGGAGAAATATGAGGTCAATGTTGATAATGCACATTTTTCAGTGTTAAAAGAAATATTTGACCTCGATGAAAATGATGAACCAGATATGGTGATTCTTGAGGGAGGGGATCTCCCTTAGGTGTTTCCCAATTAGTAGGAGTTGGACCAATATCAGGCGCAACAAGGAGAAGTGGAACCATTTGAACAAGAGGACGCATACAAGTCTCCTATGGAGGAACTCAGCTAGGTACATTAAATGAGGAACTCAGCATTCCAATAATTAATTTCATAGTAATAGCTAGGTACATTATGTTATGTAGGTATGTAAGTATTAATGGGTGTTTTGGATAAGTGACAAGAAGAATGATGAAGTAAATCTAGAAAAAAACATTACTACATACCCAAAGATACTGGTTAGAGCAATTTTTGAGGACTATGGAAATTTTGATTCTTTTGAATGTAATGGCGTTGGCTAGATTCCAATTTGATTAAAATAAATATTCCTCTTTCTTTTAAAAAAAATAACATGTGAAAATGATGCATGCCCAATAATCGACATAAGTCAAAATGATACATCATGTACAAATTATATAAATAAAAATGATGAATTATGTAATACAAAATGATACAATTCAATATGATACATCAATTCCAAATGATATAAGTCGAAATGATACATGTCAAAAATATACAACTCATTAATATGGTACAGGAGGCCGGGAAAATGATACATATGATAGTAACCATGAAAATCAACATCATAACAATATATATAAAATGATACATGATGCATTGTATATGATCATGAATGTCACTAGCTGCTACCAACAACAACCTCATGATCATCATCATCATCATCTTCAGCATCTTTTGTATCAGCATGATCGACCTCATTGTCATCTGTATTTTTTTCATAATGAGCATCATCTACCATCTCAGCATTGGATACAGCCTAATCTGGATCTATGTGATGAGGAACATTTAGATCTTTTGGAAGATCCTTGTTCTTAAAAAAAATTATTTAGAATGAAAATGTATTATTTGTTCATGCAATAATTAATTTCTTTGTTATATATCTAATATTACAACATATGAAATGAAACAATAATCATATTACATCATATCAAAGTGCACATACGATAATATAATTTCAGATAAGTTACAACTAAGATTTTGTAAAAATGGATGTTGTAACAACAAGGCATTTTGTCTTGTTTTTCATAGCTTGAAAGTGGGCAGCCAAAGAGGTTTTTATGCCACCAAACACTACACCAGCACTTGGGGGATCAAGTAAAAAAATTAAGAAGCAAACACATAGCTAAAAACAGATTGAGAGGTAGATGTTGTAACAATGAATGTTGTAACAACAGATGCCATAACAATATGGAAATGTTAAATCTGCTGAAAATGTTGTAACACCCATTACTGTTGAAAATGTTGAAACTGTTGTAAAAGATGATGCTATAACAACTGCTACTATTGGTGACTACTAAAACGATTACCATTAGAATGGATGTTGTAAAAGAAGATGCTATAAGAATGGATGTAAGAACATATGTTGTAACAATTGGAGGGGTAGAAAGCCACTTTCATCTTGCTTGTCAAAGCTTGATACTGGGCAACCAAATAGGTGCTTCTGCCGCCCAACACTACACCAACACTTGGGGGATAAATAAATAAAATTGAGAAGAAAAAATTTAGGTAAAAATGGGTTGATAAGCATATGTTGTAACAGTGTATGTGTAACATCACCTAACCCCTCATACTATTAGAGGAATGGGGTAAAACTTTTTTTTTTCCTTTGAAATCTACTTGACTTCATAAATCGTCATAATGGGCCCTACCGAATGCAACATCCTCCGCTCACCGTATTATACCATCGTTGACCTGTTAAGAGGGCCAACCTCTAACCAATCAAAAAACTTCCAAGCCAGCGTGTCATCCATATCATCCTCGCTTAAATCATCCTAGTCCACCCCATAGTTGTGCCACACAATCCTTTGGGGTAATCTTCCGGGTCTGTACCTCTAGGCCACATCATCACTTCCTCATCCAGTTGCGTTAAAATGAAAAATCAGGCTATGCCAATGAAGAGTCTCCATGGCTAGGGTTTGGAGTGGTGCAAGGTTTTGCCAATTTTTTGTTAGAAGTTTAAGGCTTCCCTCCTACACCACATCGAGCCTTCCTTCAATCTCTTCCATGGATCAACTAAGGGATCTTGACCCTACTGTAAGCAACACATCAGACAGGGATATTTATTACCGTCGTAAGAGCAAGTCTCGACCCAACCATAACTTTCCTGAACTGGTTATTTAGACCATGAGTTTGTCTCAGAGGTCCTACAAACCTCCAGATCAATTCTAGTAGTCAGTGCCAATGTCAATGGCTTATTAAGGTCTCATATGGTTCTATCCCTCCTAGGCTTGAGCCAATCCAACTCCAAGATTTTCCTTTCCCTTCTGCATTCCATATTATCAGACAAGGAATTCCAGGTATTTTTTCAAAAGTATTCTTGTAACCCTTACCTACCACTAGTTGTGTGTAAACTCCTGAAAGGTGCCCACATTTCCTACCACATGCCAAAGGTTTCATGCTTCAAATCAGGCCTATAATCAGCTCCATGGAAATATGAAGATACTTTCAAGGTTGAGCTAGCTAAACCTTGATGCAAGAAGAATATATTCAGGCTACTTATAATGCAAGGCTAGAGAAGCCTTCTTGCATGGGTTTTGGTTATTCCTACACTTAAAGGGAGGATAACCCTTCCAACATTGATTCAATGTCGTTTGCACAAAGTCAAGGGATTGTATCCCGGTGAAGGAACATCCATGTATATGTACAGACCCTGCCAAGCAGGAAATCTCTTATGTACTTATTTTATGTTAACAAATATGGTCTTATGCCCAATGTTCCAAGTTTTTATTCCAAATCCTTCCGTTGTCTGTATCGTTTCATGACATCTTTATATTACTTACATATGCACTATTAATCAGTATGAATGAGCATTTACACCAAGACAGGATTATGGTTCCGGGACATGACTCAAGTTAGTTTATTATATACAACATTACACAATCTACTATAGAGTATATGTTATGAATTATGGTAATGATAATTTAACACAACAGTTCATTCCATTGCATATGCATACACTAGTTCAACTTTTTTATCAACATTTTTCATTTTGGAGGTGTGACATATGTTTTTATGTATGCATTTATTTATCATATCTATAAATCTATCTATGCATAGAAAACAAAACCATTTCAACTAGAAATGCATCATATGTTCATTAATTTTTAAGCATAAAAAACATATATGTATCTTCAAATTTGCATGGAAACTGAGTCTGGGACAAGGAATCTCCACCAAACCATATACAAATACAACCACACTTGTAACTTTCACCCCCAATCCATATTCCATATTCTGAGGGGGGCGTTTTCTTAAGGGATTAGAACACCAGCTGCCAATGGAAATAGGGAATATAGAGGGCCTTTTCCTCAATCCCACCAGTTGACACTACCATATTATCAAAATATAGATTCCAAAGGTTCTTGCCTCACCCCATGTGTATACACAATAATTCATTCTCTTCTAGGGAGTCATGGATCCATTGTAATAGTAATGCAATAACCAAGGTCTTTAATCAAGTTTTCTTTTGATGTTGATGCAGGATTAGCCTCTTCCAAAGTTTTCCAGGGCTCCAGAGCTTAGTATATCAACCTACAGCCTCTAGGGGACCCAAGATATTACAGGGCTCCATAAATTACATCCCAACCCACAACGTCCAGGGACCCAAGCTATTATAGGGTTCCATATATTATCTCAACCCACATTCCCCAGGTAGCCAAGTTGTTACAAGGCTCTAGGTATCTTTTCTCAACCCACATCCTGCAGGGAAACCCAAATTGTTACAAGGCTCCAAAGACTAGCCAGTCTACCCATAGCCTCTAGGGAAACTTAGAGCCAATTCCCTTCTCTTCTCTCTCATTCTGTGTTGCATGTTGATCGAACCATATTTCTCTAATTTCTATTGCTAAAATTGTGTCTCCTCTCTCTTTCAGCATGAAGTTGAATACCATTCATTGCCTTCTTTTCCTATATCAAATTTATTGATTCATCCTTTCTTTATTTCACTTTGCATTTCCCCTCTTGGTTTCTTGTCCCTTTTCCTTATGAATGTTCTCAAGTGCATGGTTTTGAATACCTTGCAGCTCATTCAATTTTAAGAACCACTTCATTAATTCATGCACCAACCAACTTTTAATGGTTGTCCCAAACATTTCATAGTTTTTCCACATGAAAACCTCAACCTCCTAAGCAATAAATTCTCCTCCCCATCTCTAGAATCCATGTCCCTTTGACTCGATCCCTTTTCCTTAATTTCACATATTTGTTAAAAATATTTACAATGCATTTTATGATAGAGAAATGGGTGGGGTTGTCACAGGATGTTGTAATAGCATATGTTGTAAAAACAAATTCCATAACAATTTTCAATGTTAATTCTACTGAAAATGTTGTAACAGTTGATGTTGTAACACCCATTGTTGTTGAAAATGTTGAAAATGTTGTAAAATTTGATGCTATAACAAATAATACTATTGAAACTAATGAAATAGTGACCATTACAATAGATGTTGTAACAATAGATGTCATAACAATTATCAATTCTTAATCTGTTGAAAATGTTGTAACAATTGATTTTGCAACATCCATTCAGATCCCTTCAACTTGGTAGTATCACCACTTTTCATAAATTTGAATAAGTCTTTCCTAAAAGATGGTGTTGTAGCTAATTTATCATTGTCTTTCAAAAAAAAAATTATATAGATAGATATACAAAAATAAAAGGGATATATAGGGACTCTTTGAGCCAAGATTTTGTAAAATTGTGTGTTATATATACACTACATTTCCACACGCAAGTGAAGGTATGGTCAACGTTTCCTTTCAATTTTGAGTAGCTAGATGTAGTAAAGGTGTTGAAGATGAAATAAATATGGGGAATGAGACTAGAGCCAACTCTAGGTGGAGTAGAAGGATCTACAAGAATGGCATAAGTGCAATTGCAACTTATATCATTGACTCTCTCGTTGCAAGAAGTGGTGAAAGGCACCTTCCTTTTTTCTATGTCACTTCCTAGAGAAATGGTTATGTTTGAAGCACACATGTAGAATAACTAGGAGATAGAGGGATAGTTCCACCCAAGACTTAGGCTTAGAGGTCAAAAAAATTCAACGACTTGTGGGACGATGAAATAACTTGACTTTAGTCTAAGGATGAAGGCAAGGAAGGTGACTTGGAGGTGACCTAGGATTTTCCTAAAGGCTTGCTACAAGTCTGCACTAAAACTATAAGTTGATTGTTCATTGTGACTTCTACAACATAAAAAAATTCCATATAGATGATTGCTGCAAATTATTTTTGCTTTCCTAACAATTCGAGAACATATTCAAGGTATATTTTTCCAGGGATAGTAATTAGGGGTCAAATTCAAAATCAAGATGATCCATCGAATCTATGAATTAACATTCGTCACTTCACAGATTCGGCATGATGAACCTCTATTCACTGGTGAACCTATGGATTTTAGATTTTGCACCAATTTTCAACTAAATAAATCAAACATCCTTATGAAATAACCACTTATTAATGAATTATAATGTTGGAATCCATTTGGAGTTAGGCTTGAAACCTAATGCAAACATAATCGATTATGCCCTTTATTGATCAACAACAATATTTATCCTAACAAATTTTTATTTTGGTCAATTTTATCCAAGTTGAAGCTAGAGCATTGGTTATGTGAATTACAATAACGCATCATGGGTAGGATCCTTTAACTCGCTTGGACTAACACAGTATCCTTGAACTTGACTCGACAAAGTTTTGGTTTTGTAAATGAATTTCATTGACATCTTATTAAAGAATTGCATTGGAAACAATAAATAAATTTTTGAGACATCATTATTTTCTTTTATATTTATTTTTACAATGATCCATGTTGATGAGATAAAGAGGCCATAGACCTAATTTTTATGGATCATATGTTATCAAAACAGTTGAATTTGTAGCCTTGAAGGAGATGTAGGACCTTGAGGAGAAAATTGAGGGGGTAGAAATCCATTTCAGCTTGCTTATCAAAGCTTGAAAGTGGGTAGCCAAAGAGGTGTTTATGCCACCCAACACTACACCAACACTTTGGGGATCAAGAAAAAAATTGAGAAGAAAAACATAGGTAACAATGGATTGAGAAGAAAATGTTGTAACAACGAATGTTTTAATTGTAACACCCTATTCCCACATCTACCCAAGTAACCGAACAACTGGGGCAAACATGTGATGAGAGGCTACTAATATGAGATTCAACCTCCTATATGACTTTGAGGAAATGGGACCGATGGAAACCTAACAAAAAAATATTACACAACATCAAGAGCATCCCAAGAGGTATCCCAACCCTCCATGCCTCTTACCCTTGGGTTAGACTGAATTTTTGACCATTTTGAGCCTTAGACACAGGCATGGCACTACATTCCAACGAGCAAGAGGCTTTATCCATACGCACAACACAACAAGCCTATAGGCATGGCCCCAATTGCTCAATTTTGTACCTGAAACTTTGGGATTTGAGCAACCTTTTTAGGCCCGGAACTGAGGTCACTTCCCAAAAATTCATGAAAAAATAGGGAATGATAAATAACATTGGAACAATGATATAGAAGAAATCACATCAACCAAAACCCATCTAGACCCCTTTAGCCATGACAGACATTTTTTCAAACATGTCACAAACATTGAATCTATAGGTGTAAATAATATATTTAAGCATAGGGGTCTCTTACTCATGTCAGAATCTCTAAGAAGCATTTCTACCTTACATCATAAGCTGAAATACAATATATTTTACCATATATACATTGTGTATCCATTTACAAGTAAAAACATGGATAAATCCAAACATCATCATTGATCGAATACATGCTTATACCCAACACCATGACAAAAAATATATAATGGATACAAAAATAATAAAATCCATACATAAACTAGTACATTTGTATACCAAATACCAAAGGAATGATCTCTTCATTACTGAATGTAAAAACCAACCGGAGATTGGATTTCCATGTTCCACCTGACCATAGATTGGTTGAGCCAAGTCTCACTGTTAGGTCCCTATATTACTAGTATAGTCCCTTATTGTTGTTAGTGTAACCCCATTATTGTTATTTTTGTACCCCTCTAACCCCCATATTGTTATTATTGTGCCCTTACATTATTATTGTTAGGTCGGCTAGGATTACATTGTGGCCCCATGGACTCCTATATATAGAAAGGAGGTTTTTTCATTTGTATCATCCAATAATTGTTCATTCATGTAATGTATTGGAGGTTTCCCCCTCGAAGTGGCCTATTTCAAGGCGTTGATATCTCTTTTATTCTATTTTTGGAGCTGGTTTCACAACATTTGGTATCAGAGATTTGAGATTCTAGGGTTTTGCTACACCAAACAGGTCATCATGGCATTTTCACTATAACTTTTTTTCTACGAAGGTTAAGAATCTGAAATTTTTAGAATGTGAAGCCAAAATTGTGAGGAACATCATCGCAAAATTTTAGAGCTTGGTTCACAATAGTTTTGGAGATATGATATGTGGAAGTTAGGTATTTTTCAGGCTCTCGAATTTCATCTCAGAGAGGTGATCATGGGAAAATATTCATATCTCTCTCTCTGAGCATCAGATTAGACTTCTGTAAAAAGTGACTGGAAGTACACAGATTGTAGTTTCCTGTCTATAAATTTCAGAGCCAAAGGAGAAAACAGTGACATGTGGAAAGTCGTACAAATTCGCTCTACTAAACTAGTCCATAATTAGGTCATTGTAGGAGATTGAACATAAATTTTCCTTGAAGAATCCAAATCAGGTCAAACCTGTGGCATTAGAAATAGGATTTTGAGGGCTACCTCAGGGCCAAATTTTAGATATTGAATATCCACAATCACAAAGATAATTCAATTTCAATATCGATATCCTTAAAAAGCAAGAAAAAGGTGTGTGTTTTTTCTGAATTGCATAAGTCTTGTTTGAAGAATCAATTTGAATTTATTCTAAGGGCATATTGTAGAATAGATATCAGTATTGGGTTCTAAAATTCCCCCTAAAATGAATTCAACACCCATTAAGCCTTCAAAAGTCTCTACTATGGCTCATGAAGATGAAGAAATGCAACATGACATAACAAAATTACAAGAGCAAATGCACCAAATTTCGCTCTCGCAAAGAGCAACAAAAAATGAAATGGATGTTTTGAAGAAAAGCATGGAAGCTAAGATTGATGGTTTGAAGAAAGGTATGGAAGCTACGATGGAAGGTTTGAAGGATGGTATGGAAGAAAATATGGAAGGTTTCAAGGAAGACATGGAAGGTTTTAAGGAAGGTTTGTCAAAATTGATACAAGAAATGATTCCTAATGGCAAAAAGATAGTAGAAGAAACTCATGATGAGGACAAAACAAATGTTAATCGTGATTTCATAAACTCTAATGTTGGATTGAACAACCACCATATTCCAAAGATGGATATGAGAAAATTTGATGGAAAGGATCCCGTAACATGGATACTACAGATGGAGCAATATTTTTATCTCAATAATGCGCAAAACACACAAAAGGTATGCATTGCAACTTTACATTTAGAAAAAAATACATTTGTATGGTATCGATGGCTTTTCTCCCGTAAAAAAATTGTCACTTGGTCAATTTTTACCGAGGAAATGATAGCACATTATGAATATACAAAGAGAAATACCTTCTTTAGCCAATTGATAAATCTCAAACAAAAGGGTTTAGTGGCGGAGCACATTGAGGACTTCCAAAAATTGAATATAAGGGTAACTGATATTCCAGAGGAACACATGATTGATGTCTTCTCTAGGACTTTAAAGGATAACATCCAACATGAAGTTCGTGTTTGGGAACTTGATTCATTAGAGAAGGAATTCAAGTTGGCAAGAAAAAATGAATGTAAAATTATGGCGACAAGGAAGCCTACCACTCACATCTGTAAAGATGGAAGTGTTGCTACTCCTAGACTTCCACAACCTACAAGGTTGACACCACAACAATTGGAAGAAAAAAGAGCAAAAGGGCTTTGCTATAGTTGTGATAGCAAATACACTAAAGGTCATAACTGTGCTAAGAAGAAAATATTTTACATAGATTGTGAAGAGGAGGAAGAAAATGAGCAAGAAACTTCAAAAGAAGAGCATATACACCTGGAAGCAACCCTAGAAGAAGAAGAAATGGAGTCCGACTCATATAATGTAATGCATTGGTAGGATTACTACTCTCAAACTCTGCAAAATAGAAGAGGACATATCAAGAAGAAAAAGGTAATAGTGTTGATTGATTTAGGTAGTACCCATAATTTTATTCATTGTAAGGTAGCCAAGGAATTGAATTGTTTCCTATACCCAGCACCAGAATGTCAAGTGATGGTTGAAAATGGAGGAACTATAAATTGCTCTAGAAAATACCATAATATCAAGCTAACCATGGGGAAATATGTATTGAATAGTCCAATGCTTTCCATTCCAATGGGAGCTGCTGATGTTGTACTAGGAATACAATGGTTACAATCTTTGGGGACAATAGATTTTAATTTTCAAGAACTTTTCTTGAAACTTTTTTCGGAAGGAAGGGAAAGGAAATTATGGGGTATCGTAGGGAACGTAGGAAAGATAGTGAGCTCTAATGTCATGAAAGATATTCTGAAGAAAGAACAACGAGGCGTAATTGCACAATTATGCTCACTAGAAGTTCCAACATCAAAATCATCTGTTTCTCTAGATCTCCAAAAGTCTTGGACAATCATTCCAAGGTGTTTGAAACTCCCAAAGGAATCCCACCTATTCGTGATCATGATCATGTTATTCATTTGATTCCAGGAAGTGTTCCTCCAAACATCAGGCCTTACATATATCCTTATGTCCAAAAGAGCGAAATTGAACGTATGATTGCAAAAATGTTAGAGGCTAGTATAATTCAACCTAGTCAAAGTTCTTTCTCTACTCTAGTTGTATTGGTGCACAAGAAGGATGGATCATGGCGCATGTGTTCGAATTATAGGGAGCTCAATAATCTCACCATTAAAGATAAATTTCCCATTCCTGTGATTGGCGAATTATTGGATGAATTACATGGAGCAATTTATTTTACCAAGTTGGATCTTCGCTCAAGATATCGTCAAATTAGAATGAAGACTGAAGATATTCTGAAAACATCATTTCAACCTCATGAGGGTCATTATGAATTTTTAGTCATGCCTTTTGGCCTTACCAATGCACCTTCTACATTTCAAGGGTTGATGAATTCCATTTCCAAACTCTTCCTTAGAAAATTTGTGTCAATATTTTTTGATGATATACTAATCTACAACAGGTCTTTGAAAGATCATGTTCAACATGTTGACAGGGTGCTCAAACTACTGGAGGAGAAACAATTATATGCAAAAACCTCCAAATGTTTCTTTGGAGTACAAGAGGTGGAATATCTGGGTCATATTGTATCTCACGAGGGTGTTAAGGTAGACCCTAACAAAATTAAAGCCATTAAGGAATTGAAAGTCCCCACAACCATAAAGTAGTTGCGCAAATTTCTCGGGTTAACGGGGTATTATCACAAGTTTGTTAAGAATTAAGGGAGAATGGCAGCACCTCTAACAACATTATTGAATAAATATGAATTTTCATAGACTCTTGAAGCAACTAGGGCCTTTGAACATCTTAAAGAGGCAATGTGCCTAGCACCAGTCTTAGCTACGCCAGACTTCACAAAAACCTTTATTGTGGAATGTGATGCTTCAAGAAATGGAATTGGTGTTGTTTTAATGCAAGAAGGAAGACCCATTGCTTTTGAAAGTCGTTCAATCAAAGGAAAGTATTTACAAAAGGCTATTTATGAGAAGGAAATGTTGGAAATACTACATGCACTAAAGAAATGGAGACCTTACCTAATAGGAAGACACTTCAACGTAAAAACTGATCATGATAGTCTTAAACACTTTTTGGAACAAAGACTATATTCAGAATAGTAGCAAAAATGGGTCACAAAGAAGTTGGGTTATGAATTTGAAATCATCTACAAAAAAGGGAAGCTAAATGTTGTTTCAGATGAACTCTCAAGAAAGGATGAAGAGGTGGAAGCATTGCTTTGGGTCATTTCTATTATCCAACCAGATTGGATAACCAAAGCAAGGGATAAATGGAAGAAGGACGAAGAAGTTTGGACACTCATTCAAAATTTGCAGCAAGATCCTAGTACATCTGATACATTTAGTTGGAAAATGATTCCTTATGTTACAAATATCGCTTATATATTTGCAATAATTCGCAACTAAAACAAAATATTCTTTTGAAATTGTACACTTCTCCTTTAGGAGGACACTCGGGATTTTTAAAAAATTACCATAGGGTGAAGAAAGAATTTATTTTGGGATGGCCTTAAATCTGATATCAAAATTTTGTGGTGGAATTTTTGGTTTTCCAACAAAATAAAGTTAAGACAATTAAGACCCCGGGTCTTCTACAACCTTTATCCATTCCAAGTCAATGTTGGGAGGAGATTTCAATGGATTTTATCATAGGTTTACCTAAGTTTGAAGGAAGGAGTGTCATCATGGTGGTAGTTGATAGACTTACTAAGTATGCACAATTTTGTGCATTATCTCATCCATTTAAATCAACTACATTTGCTACGTAATTTATGGAAACAATTCAAAAGCTACATGGAAACCCGAAGATTATTGTAAGTGACAGAGATCCCATTTTTACAAGAAGTTTTTGGGCGGAATTATTTTCTTGTTTGGGTACTCAACTAGCTCATAGCTCATCTTATAATCCTCAATCTGATGGTCAAACAGAGATACTGAATAAATGTTTGGAAGGATATCTTCATTGTTTTTTATCTGATAAGCAAGCCCAATGGGTCAAGTGGTTACCTCTCGCTGAATGGTGGTATAATACTTCCTTCCATACTGCAACAAAAATGAACCCATTTATGGCACTTTATGGATATCATCCATCATCCATCACATCTTCTTTAAGGGAAAATTCTAGGGTTCAAGCAATGGAGGATCACATCGAGCATCAACAAGAAGTTCTCCAACTCTTAAAGGTTAACCTAAATTTGGCACAAAATCGAATGAAACAACAGGCAGATCAACATCGCAGTGAGAGAAGTTTTGATGTGGGAGACTGGGTATTTTTATGGCTACAACCATACAAACAAATGTCCCTCAAGCAAGATAAGAATGATAATAAATTATTGCCAAAGTACTATGGTCCTTACAAGGTGTTGCAAAATATTGGTACTATGGCATACCAATTGGAGCTTCCTGCTTCTTCATGAGTGCATCCAGTTTTCCATGTTTCATGCTTAAAAAAGGTTATAGGGGACAAAATTCCAATTCAAACAATATTTCCAGAACTTGATGAGGAAGGAAAAACCATATTGGAACCTGAAGCAGTCACGGAAACAAGAACTCGACAGCTACGAAATCGATCAATTTCGGAGTATCTCATCAAATGGAAGAACTTACCCACTGAATATTCTACATGGGAGGATAAGAATTTTATAAAAAAGCACCTGGAGCTACTCAAGCATTGAGGACAACACTTTTTTTAAGGAGAGGAGCATGTTAGGTCCCTAAATTACTAGTATAGTCCCTTATTGTTGTTAGTGTAACCCCCTTATTGTTATTGTTGTACCCCTGTAACCCCCATATTGTTATTATTATGCCCTTACATTATTATTGTTAGGTTGGCAAGGATTACATTGTGGCCCCACTAGGATTACATTATGGCCCCATGGACTCCTATATATAGAAAGGAGGTTTTGTCATTTGTATCATCCAAGAATTGTTCATTCATGTAATGTATTGGAGGTTGCCCCCTTGAAGTGGCTAATTTCTAAGGTGTTGATATCTCTTTCTTCTATTTTTGGAGCTGGTTTCACAGCACTCACTTCATCCAATCACTCCCATGCCATATTCAAAGCATGAATGTGGGATCTCATCAAACACATCAATCACAATCAATCTATGGCTTCTAGAGGCCAAACCACCTCAACCGTCAACCAATAGTTCCACCTTTCCACCTCATGGTCAGAAACCAAAACCATCATGGATTGTTCTCTATCCAATTTGTTCCAGGGCTCTAGAGTGTTTGTTCCAACTAGGGATTCCAGGACTAGTAACTCAACTCCAACTGTTACAAGGCTTCCAAAGCATTTGTACAACTAGGGCTTCTAAGAAGAGTAACCCAACACACCTAGGGCTTGCAGAGTGTTTTTCCAACCAAGGCTTCGAGGAATATTAACTTAATTCATATTTTTTCATCAGGCTTCCAAAGCGTTTGTCCAACCAAGGCTTCTAGGAGCTAATAATTCAACCCACAACTAAAGGAATCATGAGAACCAATTAGAAAACAATCAATGGAAATCAACCCACAATACCATGGCTATCCAGGAAATGGAAAGGCTAGTAAAATCCACATGCATACACCATGCATGCCAAAAATGGTGAGGAAAACATACATACAACTCGGTACTTGCAATCAAATATCATTATAGCTTCTGATCCTAATGTCCACTTGCACTTTCCTGCACTTTCTTTTCCTTATTTGTCCAAATCACCAAGTATCCACACTCTCCAAGAGTGCTCCAAGAAAACTCTAAGTATCCAAGAGTATGAGAGAGAGAGAGAGAGAGAGAGAGAGAGAGAGAGAGAATAATGAGAGAGCTCCAAAAATGCACTGAAAAAAGGTATCAACTGGTCCTTAGAAGCATTTTTATAGAAAAGGCCTCTATTTTCTTGATTTTCCTTCATTTTCCTCCTCACATGAAACCTGTGACCTTTCATCTCCCTTTTCTCCTAATTTCCATTATTTTCATAAATAATTGTTCCAAAGATGTTGTTTTCCTCTTTAATGAATTATCCATAGCCTTTTCCAATTTCCTTAGCCATAATAAACCATGTGAACAACCACATTAGGATTATTTTCCCAACATTCATTTTGGAATACGTGTCCTATCATCTGTGGTTATTATTTTAAATTTATTACATGGAATTTTCACTATGACTGTTATAGAACCCACCCCCTTGGGTGACACTGTACTCAGTGTTCAATCAAACATATACCTTAGTAACACTGCTGAAAAGCAATCATACTACCCATGGAGATTTATAACATAAATCGATGTACTATTTACAATGATCACCCTGCTGAAAAGAAAACCAACATGACATCACAATAACATGACAAATATAATGATGTGACATCCATACCACTTAGTTGAGCCTTATAACATAACTCATGGCCATATTTACATCCATATACATATGTATGTATACCCGAAAATCACATCAAAACATATATCAAAACATCATCAAAATGTATGCCAAAAAAATACCACATAACACCAAAAATGATTTTTTTCAACTGGAAAACAAGGAAGGACACATAGCTTGCATTTGATATACCATCTCCCATGTAGCTTCAACATACCCAAAGTGCTTCCATTTCACTTTAACGTGCTTGATTACTCGATTTCGGTTCATGAGTGTCTTTTCTTGCAAAATTCACTGTGTTTCCTTCTAGAACTCTCCTTTTGGCTTCACCTACAACACATACCAGTCAATCACATGATCAACATATTTAACATATTTCTTAAGCAATGATATATGAAAAAAATCATGGACTTTCACTGTGGAAGGTAGTGCAAGTCGATAGGCCATTAGCCCAATCCTCTCAATGATCTTGAAGGGTCTACAAAACCTTCGCGCAAGCTTGGCACACGATCCAATCTTCAAGGAGATCTTCTTGGGTGTGATACACAAGTACACCTGATCCCAAACCTGAAACTCCTTGAACAACTTGTTCTTATCTGCATAAATCTTCTGCCTATTATATGTTTCTTTCAAGTTCTTCTTGATCACCTAAATTTCCTATTCCATTTCTACCAATATATCTAGTCCAATCACTACCCTCCCAACTGGATCACTCCAACTTATAGGAGTGTTATAACTCCGCCCATAAAATGCCTCAAATGGACTCATCCTCAATGACTCCCAATACCTATTTTTTAAAGTGAAATCTACTAGTGGAAGATACTCTTCCCACTTGCGCTGCTAATGCATCACATACTCCTCAACATATCCTCTAATATCACGTTGACCCTCTCAGTCTTTCCATTCGTATGTGGATGATAATGTGTGCTAAAGGCCAACTCAGTGCCCAAATCTACTAACAAATCCTTCCAAAAAATGGAAGTGAACTTTGTGTCCTTTTCTGACACAATTTTCTTTGGAACACTATGAAATATGACTATGTCTCTAATAAACACATGTGCTACATCACTATCTGAGTATGTAATCTTCACTAGAATTAAATGTGGAACCTTTTTCAGCCTATCCACCACAACCATGATGGATTCATGCTATCTAAATGTCCTGGGAAAACCTATGATGAAGTCCATGGAAATGACCTCCTATTTCCACTCTGGAATCACAATCGACTGTAGCAATCCACCTAGTTTTTTACACTCTTCCTTAACCATCTGAAAATCCAAAAATTTGGCTACAAACTCTGTCACATCTCTCTTCATATTCGTCCAGTAATAGAATATCTTCACTGTAGTCAATGTTTTCTGGTAGCCTTAGTGACTCGAATATGGTTTCACATGAAACTCCCTCATGATCACCTTCTTTAGCTCACTGTTGTCTGATACATATATCCTATCTCTAAATATAACCAATCCATTTGTTGAGAGATAATATTATAAATCCTATACACCTACACCTGTACCCCACTACATGTACCTATACCTGCACCTGTACTGCCACCTATACCTATACTTGTACTCTCATCTATACCCGTACCTATACCAACACTTGTACCTGTACATGTGCCAACACCTATACCTATGACAACACATGTACTTGTAATCTGCTGCAACCTGTGCATAATCTACATATACCTATGATCCAGTTGACCTTCCTGCAATATCCTATCCTATAATTTTGTCCCATAGAATCTCATAGTTGCTATGTCATTTACCTATACCCACTTACTAAGAGCATCTGCGACCTTTTTTTTATTTCCCTTGATGTATCTGATTTCAAAGTTTAAGTCACTGATTGTTTCCAACTATCTAGCTTGCCTAGAATTTGTATTCAACTGGTCAAACAAGTATCTCAACCCAATGTGATCACTCATTAGTACAAACCTCTTTCCAAGAAGATGGTGCCTCCACATCTTCACTGCATGAATGATCACTACTAGCTCAAGATCATGTGTCAGGTAGTTCTTATTTTTCTCATTCAGCTTGTGTGACTCATAGCATACCACTTGTCCATCCTTCATAAGGACTCCACCAAGCCCTCTCTTGCAAGCATTTGTGCACACTACAACCTCCTTGTCCAGATATGAAATCTTTAACACTAGAGCATGTGTTAACAACTGCTTAAGCTACTCAAAACTGGCCTCACAGTCCTCTGTGTAGTCAAAATTCTTACATTTACTTTGCAATGATGTAATAGGGTAATGTAATATCCCAAAATGGGAACAGCTACACTATTGAGAATATTTTGAGTTATTACCAATGTGGAGCTTCAGCAAATCCTGAGCATGACAATGCAAAGAAGCTCATTAGACTCCAAATAACATCATACCAGCAGATGAAAGAACCTTAGCAACAATATGGCCTATATTCTCCTTCTCGGGTGGGGAAATGCAACAATACAGGGCATAAAACAGTTGTCTTCAGAAAATAATGCTATACAATTGAGAAATGGGACTTGTATCCCTTAGAAGACATGATATAAAACTCACATGCATAATTAGAGGTGAAAAAAATCACTCTAGCTCATATAAACAGATCTCCCCAAGTCAATATGCCTCAAATAAGCCCAAACCCCATAGCCTAGCTTATGCAGGAAATACTGAAGCAAGGATTGCATTATTTTAATGAGATTTTATGTAGAAAATGATGAAATAAATCTGATTTGAGGATTACATTAATAAAATATTAGACAAATTGAGGTTTAAACTCTCTTACACAAAGAAAAGACACTAGGCAAGGGTTTCTGGCAAAATGCATGTACAACAGCACTGCAGAAAATAATGCAATTTACTGTAGGTTTGTATTAATCATGGCTTAATATAACATACAATAGCTGAATAATACAGAAAATTTCCCTAGGCCCTCTTATTAGAACTCCCAGAGGGAAATAAACACCTCCTCCTCAAATACTAGGACAAAACAACAATGCTTAACCCAGCAACAATGCCCCTGCAGAAAAAGACGCAGTTTCTAAAGATGACTACGCTGTATATTTTTCTGGCTGAGTGGCCTTAAGCCAAATGATGAAATGGAAGCTCAGATCCTTCCCTCTTGATCCCTTAAGCAAGTTGATCCAAAGAGAGGATGGAATTCCCGCATGAGAATTCTTTGCACTAAGCAGTGCAGCAGCTCCGGCTAAACAGCTGAAGCATGCAAGTAGTCATAAGACCAAAGATAGCTAAATACTCAATGATCTCTTTGATGATATTCCCTCCTTTTTATATTTGGTGAGCCTCCTCACCTCGGACCCCACACAATGTTGAGGTGACTTACTAGTGAAGATTCCTCCTTCAAAACTGCGTTGTCCTAGTTGGCTTCCCTCCTCCTTGTAGCAGCACTGTTGACTTGCTCAACTGAGACTAATCCACCTGCAATGCCTTTTTTCACACTAATGGATCTTCAATCTAGTTCTCATATGTGTGTCTAGGTTGATCCTTGTTCACATTGAGCTAGTTTACTTGGGTGATCTCTTCCTCCTCAAGAATGCATGTTGACTTAGTCAAACTTGACTATGTCCACCTCTATTTGGCCCTTGTTCACACCTGCAAGTGTAAATTCCAGCTCCTAAAGTGATCCCCTTCCTTATTAAGGTGGAAATTATTCATATTTTTATTATTCATGGGCTTCCTTACCCATTTATTCCTTTCCTAGGTGAAAGTAGCAAAATCTAATATTCCAATTTGCTTGTGTGCAAATTTTGGAATATTACAGTCCTCCCCTCCCAAATTTTGCTTGTCCTCAAGCAACTGCAAGGATAGGACTGAACATAATCCTCTTCTCCCCTGTAGCAGCCTCATAAGATGAAATCCTCCAAGGATCAAGGTGCTACATCATCAATATATCTCCAAGTTGCCCCTCCCAAGTGTGCAAGCCATCTATTCAGGAACATCCCAAATAGCTAACATTATGTGACAATGAAACATCCATGGAGGCAAAAATGGGTTGTTTGAAGGTCCTCTTGAAGCATGAGGACTGATATAGATTGCTATTCATCATCCCCATTTGAATCCCTCCTCCCCAAGCTATCAACCAAACAAAATGAGTCACCCTCCGGGATGGCAATTCATGAAGGATCTCTTCCACCTTGAGCTCATGCAGAATAGGTGGGCTGAAAATCTGAACATGGTAGACAATATAGCCTACCCCACGCTATCTTCCTCTCCACTTAAGATGAGTGTAGATAATTTTCTGATCTGGGGTTGCAATACTGTTGCCCTCAAATGGGAAGAAAGAAGCTAGACCTCCAAAGGCCCCTCTCCCAGCGTTGTGAATCAAGCTGGCCCAAACTATCTCATACATGATGGATAAGAAATCACCACCATATGGCATCCCATCCATCTCATGGTCCTCCTCATTAATAAACAAATATTTTGTTGTAGAGGCCATGTCTCTTCCCATGCTCCCCTTAGAACATGTCATGCAGAAAGTTTGGGATGCTCCTCCCCTGAGAACACATCCACCCCATGTGTTTCTCCTCCAATCATGCTCCTCATAAAAGCAAGAATAATATTAGAAAATAGGATCATGATCATAATGAAAGAAAGACTGAAGGTTTTATGTGGTGCTAGAAGGTACCAACAGTCTCCCAAGTGGTCACAGCGTAGTCTTCCCCACTGCAACTTCAGACAATAGTATGGAAAGTTTTTTTTGGATAGATGGGTAGTTGTGTAAGTCACCACATCTACTAGCAAGTAGTAAATGGCTGAGTGTATCAACTGAGCATATGAGTAACCAAACAATTGCCCCAGATAATATAGTAGATGGTTGTCTCCATCATAATAGTTAGCCAAAAATGGTCCATGGAGCCTAAAGAGAAACTTGCCCCTTTGTAGAGCAATGCACTACAAGGAAATGGTAAGAGTATACAAATATTGTGCTGAACAATCAATTAATGCCAAAAAAGAATTCTTACCATGTAACGAAAGCAGGATGGTGACTAAATCCACAGATAGATCCTCCATAGTGGTATGATATATCCATATGAAGAGGAATGAACTACATGCTGCATGAAAATCCTCCTCCTTCTCATTCTTGGAAATCCAAGTCAAGGAGAACATACCACATCAACCAATGAGTCCATCCACCACTCTACCAATCTCACCTCCTCTATGCCCACCAAGTGCATCAAATATGAAGTGATCCTGGGAACACTCCATCAACAAGCTCATTCTCCAAAGTGACATCGCTATTGGCCTATGCAAATAGGCTCCTGCCAACTCATAAATCCATCCTCTGACATGTTCAATGTCAAATACTCCTCTCATAATGTTGCCATCTCCTCCCATTGCAACATCATGCAAAATGTGAGAGAAACTCTGCCCTTTCCCTCTCTCAATCGTCAAAAGCAACAATTGTCTTTGCTGCCTCATCATACAAGTACTCTGCCAAGTACTCTCCTCCCACATACCCTTGGAAAAAGGATATGTTTCATGATGGCCAAACTCTCTCAAGAGTAGCCAACGCAGTTTTGCCTCTTGCTGCCCAGTATCATAGATTTGCAAGTAGCTCTCTTGCTTCTTTCTCTCTATCCACATCCATTTATCCACCGATGGATGACTCCTACCAATTCTCCATCTTGGTAATCCTCCAAAGAAGATTACCATCCTCCCATATCAGATTTTTCTCCTTGCATTCCATGGGATGCTGAAATGCAGCTCCTTGGAGATCTCTTAGAAAATATCTCACACCGATGATCATCTTGAACCCATAAGGATCCAAGTGGGCTGAAGGCAAAGCCTCCTCACTGATACCTCTTTATAGCGCTATAACCATCTTCTAGGGTATTTTGGTTATGTCATGTCTCAACTCCCAGATGAAAATTTGATTCTGCATGAATTTTTTTGGAGCAAAGTTCACTCCATCCTCCAAGTTCATGACTCCCTCCAAAAGTTCACACTCCAATCTCAAGGGTTGTGTACAACTTAACAAGGGTCCATGAGAATGATGGTTCATCTATTTCTTGAACCATTAAAGCTTGCACAGCACAGTGCAATCCTGTTGCTCTACCTTAGCAATAATGTTTGATCTTGGGCCATATGAAGACATAGTTCCACAATTTTTAGAAAGATTTGCTGCAATAAGTAAAAGTGGAAATCTCCCCATACCTTGGTGAGATGTGGGAACCTCTTGTAGTGCTGCAAGGGCTCCTTCCTCCAATGTAATGGCTGTTGTAACTGCTGATGTAGAGGGCTGCTCTCCCAAGGCTGTGACAGCACTGGTACATGTCTCCTCCCATGGTGGTGTGGGCCTCCTCTCCTCTGATATTTCTACATCAAAGGTTATAATCAGTCCTTGATTAAACTCAAAAAAATAAGGCACCATTTTATGGCTTAAGTGACTGAACCACCAAGCATTGGCTTCACCCTCCAGGTGTAGCGCTGCAACTTCTACTGCCTCCCTCTCTATCATTGGATGAAGTAGGAAGAATGCCTCAAGATTCCTTGCCCAAGCTCTTGTTGTAGTTGACCCATCAAATGTATACAATAGGAATATATTGCATTTGATCTATCTCTTGCTGCAGGGCCTTCTTTCTTCTCTCGGTTGAATAAACTAAGGAAAATCTAGGGTCTCTTTGAAAGCCCTAGGTTGGCACTTGTATTCTGCCAAATACCCAATCAAAATTTCTTGCTCCAAGTGGTCTCCTTGATCTCCACTTCCTCTATGAGAACAGGAAGTGCATGCATCTTCTTCTGCCTCCTGAAACCTTCTAGAGGTCTCACTGCAGCTCTCTCCTCCTTGAAACCCTCTTGGAGTTTCAATGCATTTCTCTTCTTCCTTCTTAGATCTGAAAATGGATGATAGAAATCTCATCCTCTCCATAATTTTTTTCTCCTATTCTTCTTATCTTCTGATTGGATCTGAAATCCACAGGCTGAGCCAAGATGGAAGCTCTGATACCACTGTAATATCCCAAAATGGGAACAGCTACACTATTCGGAATATTTTGAGTTATTACCAATGTGGAGCTTCAGAAAATCATGAGCATGACAATTTAGAGCACTTCATTAGATTTCAAATAACATCATACCAGCAGATGAAAGAACCTTGGCAACAAGATGGCCTATATTCTCCTTCCCGGGTGGGGAAATGCAGCAATACAGGGATAAAACAGTTGTCTTCAGAAAATAACGCTATAAAAGTGAGAAATTGGACTCTGATCCCTTAGAATACATGATATACAACTCACATGCATAATTAGAGGTGAAACAAATCACTCTAGCTCATATAAACAGATCTCCCCAAGTCAATATGCCTCAAATAAGCCCAAACCCCATAGCCTAGCTTATGCAGGAAGTACTGAAGCAAGGAATACCTTATTTGAATGAGGGTTTATTCAGAAAATGATGAAATAAATCTGATTTGAGGATTACATTAATCAACTATCATAGAAATAGAGGTTTAACCTCTCTTACACAAAGAAAAGACACCCGGCAAGGGTTTCTAGAAAAATGCATGTACAAAAGGCAGGATTGCAGAAAATAATTTAGTTTACTACAGCTCTGTATTAATCATGGCTGAATATAATATAAAATAGCTAAATAATACAGAAAATGGCCCTATGCCCTCTTATTAGAACACCTCCTCCTCAAATACTAGGACAAAACAACAATGCTTAACCCAGCAAAAATGCCCCTGCAGAAAAAGACGTAGTTTCTGAAGATGATTGTGCTATAGATGTTTCTGGCTAAGTGGCCATAAGCCAAATGATGAAATTGAAGCTCATATCCTTCCCTCTTGATCCCTTAAGCAAGTTGATCCAAAGAGAGGATGGAATTCTCGCATGAGAATTCTTTGCACTAAGCAGTGCAACAACTCCGGCTAAACAGCTGAAGCATGCAAGTAGTCATAAGACCAAAGATAGCTGAATACTCAATGATCTCTTTGATGTTGTGCCCTCATTTTTATCTTTAGTGAGCCTCCTCACCCCAGACCCCACACAATGTTGAGGTGACTTCCTAGTGAAGATTCCTCCTTCAAAACTGTGTTGTCCTAGTTGGCTTCCCTCCTCTTTGTAGCAACGTTGTTGACTTGGTCAACTGAGACTAATCCACCCGAAATGCCTCTTTTCACACTAAGGGATATTCAATCTAGTTCTCATATGTGTGTCTAGGCTAATCCTTGTTCACATTGACCTAGTTTACTTGGGTGATCTCTTCCTCCTCAAGAATGCATGTTGACTTAGTAAAACTTGACTATGTCCACCTCTATTTGGCCCTTGTTCACACCTGCAAGTGTAAATTCCAGCTCCTAAAGTGATCCCCTTCCTTATTAAGGTGGAAATTATTCATATTTTTATTTTTCATTGGCTTCCTTACCCATTTATTCCTTTCCTAGGTGAAAGTAGCAAAATCTAATATTCCAATTTTCTTGTGTGCAAATTTTGGAATAGTACACGTAAGCAATATGTGAGAAGATCCCAACAAACCTCCTTTAATAACCTGTCAATCCCATGAATGATCTCACCTCATCTACATTCTTAGGAGCTACCCACTCCATGATGGTCCTTATCTTTTTGGATCTACTACAATTCCCTTCTTAGAGACAACATTCCCCAAGTAGTGTACCTCAGTCTGGAAGAAACTACATTTACTGAGCTTAACATACAAGTGATGCTCTCTCAAAAACCTCAATACCACTACCAAATGCTCGACATTCTCTTCCTCATTATTATAATACACCAATATGTCATCAATAAACCCAATCACAAATTTGTCCAAATAAGGACAGAATACATTGTTCATCAAACACATAAATGTAGCTAGGGAATTAGTCAAACCAAATGGAACTACAACAAAATCATAATTCCTATACCTGGAAATGAATGTGGTCTTGTAGATGTCCTGCTCTTTGATAGTGTAACACTTACCATATATATATATATATATATATATATATATATATATATATATATATATATATATATATATATATATATATATATATATATATATATTTACTCTACAATTTTAATACATTTATTTCCTCGCATAAAAACTATTCCTATGGTGTTAACAATGTTACATTACTCACCATAGATTAATTTATCATAATTATTCACTATCACACTTCACTATAACACTTTACCACAATAACACATGTCTATCTTTCGACCTCCTCTTAACTCAAATGTAAAATTTCGAAAGTCGAGTTGGAAATTTGGTCCATAATCCAAGGATTATTTTATTGTCTATTTAATGTTTTAGATCCAGTGCAATAATGGTTTTCATATCATGTGAATCTAAACTTAACTTTATTTTGCTAGATTACTGCCTTCTGTCCTTGGAGGTTAACGGAAATACCTCTCCACATTTAATTCTCTGGTATGCCACTCTGGTCACGTCCATCTTACTTTATTGTTGTGCCAGCTGTGGATTCCACGAGATCTGTGTATAGTCACCCACCAAAGAAATCACAATCCATTTTTCACTACATCAACGGTAGTGGTGACTTGGCAGGAGTGGTCTTGTATTACTCTGATGGTTTGTCTCTCCACCACCATTTGGTAACTTGCTACTAACACTCGTATGGCTTCATCGTGTTGTTCTGAACCAAAACCCTCAGCTCTTGAATATCTCCGCCATAACATGGATTTTAGGTATTCTCTTCCTCTCAGCTTTTGTGTAGGACATGACCACTTGCACTGCTATAATTTTTCTAACCCTTCACTCAAAGAATGTGTTCATTTAAGCTTGCCCCTTTTTCCCAACGCAGGAGTTTGTGGTCCAAGCCTTTTTCCTACAATTGGTTTGCAGGTATCTTGACTCTTCTTCCACACAACACCTATGCATTATCAGGTAAGATTCTTAACCGAATTTCATGGTTTTTACAATTTCGATTCTTAGTTTTTTTTATATTGTTAACTCTCTAATATTCTTGTTTTGTAATGTAGCCAGCGCTTAGCATTACAGGTTAAAATATGCTCTTTCTCTATTGGTAAGAGACAAAATTTCCCTTACTATTACTTTTTTTTGTCCATCGTTCAGCTTATGCAAGCAATTAAAACCTTAGTTACCCTTTTTCTTACCCCATGGTTCTCTTGTGTTTTTCTTTTCAGAGGTAAGTCCCATACTGAAGCGGCTTAAGTACTGTTCCATCTACAGGATTTAGCTTAACTTATGCCTTTGGCTCTCCAGGTACTCCATGACGTTCCTTTCTAATCTACCTTCCGTCAACTGGATAATCCCACCTCTGTGGCATTAAGATACAAAAATCTCTCCAGGCTTTCCTTCAGTTTAAACTTTGTTCTCTATTAT
This sequence comes from Pinus albicaulis, assembly GCA_034641835.2. Lineage (NCBI taxonomy): Eukaryota > Viridiplantae > Streptophyta > Pinopsida > Pinales > Pinaceae > Pinus > Pinus albicaulis. The sequence goes on from CM076575.1 coordinate 1,089,670,170, forward strand.
TTTTGCAGAGCCAAGTTTTTTTTCTTTCCTGAGGATTCTATATTAAGTTAATATTTTATTTTTCATAACTTTTCTAGATTTTCGAAAAAAGAATTTTTTTCATCTCTGTAAAACTCCTTTGTACATTTATTAAAATAAAAACCACTACAAGTGGATTTCTTTCCTGGAACTTCAATTCCTTGACTAGTTTATTTCTAGAATTTAGCTACTACAGTAATAATATTGTTAACTGGAGTATGCATTTCTAAACTGTCTATGTTTACTGTTAGCCATAGTGTTTTACTTAAGCTATTAGTAAAATCGTAAGCTTGTATATGTAAGAGACTGTACATATTTTCTGTTTCCTTTAATATGTACTTATCAGTTTTTCAATTCATTCGTATTACTCGCATTTTGGTTATGTTCGGCATTTTCATTTCCTTAATCTCTTATTTCAGGGAAAAATATGCATTTCCACTTTTATAATGGTGTTAAAACTACAGTGTTTAGATGCATTTAACCTGTGTACTAATTTTTGACTCAATTATGTATAATGGTGTCAAGACCGCCTTGCAATATTTTCCGCGTATAGTTGAAAAAGAAGAAGCAACAGGTACTGGGATGGGGTTTTTCTCCCCGGTGCCCGAAACCCTAAGCTTAACCTGTACACAAAGTTTAAATAATAATTTTCAAGAAATTTCTATTTTCTTCCACAATGATTCATGAATTTTAGTTCGCATTTCTTCGTCAATATGTTTTCTATGTCTTGTACATATGGGGTTTTACGTCCTAACAGATGAATAAACTTTCCAGCAAGAACATGCTATTTGCAGTAATTAATAGTCTTCTAAATTATTTTACCAATTTATTTCTTGGCAATATTTCCTGATACGAATTTTTTTAAATTTAAAATAGTCCTCTACAGATAATTACCATGTACAGTTTTCTTGAAATTATACAGTCAACAGAGTTACTTCGGATATTTATGTATTGTACCTCCATGTATTTTACAGTTGTTATGAAAATATTTACCAGAATAAAACTACCAAAATTTATAGGAGTTATTCTCAAAATCTTGTCAGCGTGAACTGGTTATTTATTTCATAACTAACATCTCTAGCAGAGTGAGACAGATTCCACAAGGAAGATAATATGTAAAGTTTTTCCCTAAGACTAAATATCAAAAGTCTAGGTACAATAACCTAAGTACTATGATTCTTTCTGACTAATTTTACCCAAAACAGAACATTCACTTATCTGAAAATAATGTATCTAGTTGTGGTGTCCTCCCAACCTTTAAGAGAGGCAATGACGTCCTACTCTTCCCCCGTGCTTCCACTGTAAGGTTTAGGTTGACAATAGTCTTTCTGCTGTGACCTCAGGACTCCAAGTCCAGTTAGAACCAGAAAGCTTCAGGAATTACTGAGTGTTTTCCACTGGTCTCTACCAGCTCAAGAAAATCCCACTCCTTTCCTTTCTCCCTGAACGGAACCCCTATTCCTCACTATGATAAGTCACTTATCCCCAGAGGAGTAGGTAACTGTTCAAACTATCCAACCACCTTTTCAGTTCTTGGAAAACATTTACCAACACCATTTTCACTTTTACTTTCCATAACAAATTTATTATTCAAAATTTAAAAAGGAAATAAATTTTCCTGTAAAACCATTAATTGTTCCAATATTTTCTTAAAAGAAAATAATTAAAATGTCTTTTAACTAGTTAACAACTATTTAATCATAAATGTAGTTGTCACAACTCCCCCCCTTATAAGTCAACCATCCTGGGTGTTTCATTCTAGCTCTAAAAAGAGCTCTGCCTAAGCCTCACGCACAAATCTTTCGTCCTCCCAAGTAGCCTCATCCAGGCCGAAGTGCTTCCACTGCACTTTGACTTGGGTGATGACTCACTTTTGGGAGTATAATTTCCCTCTAGTCAAGTATGTGTTGCAGCTTGACCAAGAACTCACCATCTGCCTCTACCTGCAAGCAGAAAAATTCCTTGTCAAATTCTTATAAAGAAATCACACTTGCAAGTTAGGATTTTTAATTCTATCCTACCTCTATATTTTTCCAATGAATTACGTGCTTCAAATAATGCACGTAATGCTTCAATAGGGACACATGGAACACATTTTTTAATCATATGTGACTGGGTAAAGCCAGCCGATAGGCCACAGGTCCTACCCTTTCCAAAATTTGGAAGGGTCCACAAAACCTGGGAGCCAACTTGGCACAAGAGGTCCACTGCAAGGTACTCCTCTTGGGTTTTAATCCTCGCATACACATGATCTCCCACTTTGAACTCCCAATAAGACCTTTTTTTTTCTACATATATCTTCTGCCGATCTTGTACAGCCTTCATATTTTGTCTTATATTCTTTAGTTCTGATTCTATTTCATCGAGCATTTCGGTCCCAACATTAATTTTGTTTCAGGGCTGCTCCAATTTATGGGTGTGCTACATTGCCTCTCATACAAGTCCTCGAAAGGACTCATCTTCAGGGACTCCCGATAACCGTTGTTGTAGAAAAATTCAACAAGGTGCAGATAGTCTTCCCATTTGGTTGGCTGTTGCATTACATACATGCACAGCATGTCTTCCAATACTTGGTTTACTCGCTTTGTTTGACCATCGGTCTGAGGATAGTAAGTTTTACTAAAGTTTATTTGGGTCCCCAAACTTGTAAACAGAGTCTTCCAAAATGCTGAGGTAAACTTAACATCCCTATCTGAGATAATTGTCTCCAGAATACCATGTAGCCTGAAAATTTCCCTCATGAATATGTCTGCTATCTCTACAGTCTTGTAAGTAGACTGCATAGGTATAAAATGTGTAGATTTACTCAATATGTCCACTACCACCATGATGGAGTCATTTTGCCTTCTTGTTCGCGGTAAACCTATAATGAAGTCAAGGGATATGACTTCCCACTTCCATTCAGGTACCGTTATGGGCTGCAATAATCATGCAGCATGTCGATGCTCCACCTTAACCTGCTGACACTCCAAACATTTATTCAAATACTCAGCAATATTTTTATGCATACCAAGCCAGAAATATACCTTTCTAATTGCAGTCAAAATTTTTTGGTATCCTAGGTGACCAGCATAATTGCTGCGATGGTACTCAGTCATAATCATCTCCTTTAAGTCTACACGGTTTGGTACATACACCTTACCTCTAAAAGTTAGCATCTGATCATCATTTACTCCATACTCAAAAGTACTTCCTTGATTTCTGGTTTCCTCCACTTGCTACCATAGGAATTGATATTCCAGATCTTTTCGTGTTTCTTCTTTTACCTGATCTAAGAATTTACTTTCAAGATTATTGTAGTAAAGCTCTTAAACACAATGCAATTTTCTACTTAAAGCATCAACCACTCGGTTCTCCTTACCTTTTATGTGATGGATTTCCATATCAAACTCACTTAGAAAGGCATTCCATATTGTCTGTCTAAAGTTTAAATCAACTTGCTTAAAGTAGCTAGTTAAGCTGCAATGATCTTTCTTTAACACAAACTTTTTACCCAGCAAATAGTGTCTCCATACCCAGTCGAAGCGCATGTATTACTGCTGTTAATTCCAGATCATAGGAGGAGTACCTTTGCTCATGATCCTTCAACTTTCTTGATTCATAGGCCACCACTTTGCCCTCTTGTGATAAAACTGCCCCAACACCTTCGTTTCTTGTGTCTATACATACTTCAAATTCTTTGTTGGGGTCAGCTACCCTCAACATAGGTGTAGTGGTCAAAAGTTGTTTCAGCTTTTCAAAACTGTTCTGACACTCAACAATCCACTTGAAGAATTTTCCTTTTTGTTGCAATGAGGTAATGGGAAAATAAATTACGGAAAATCCTTCAATGAATCTTCGATAGTACCTAGCTAACCCCATAAAAGATCGTAAATCTGCCACATTCTAGGGTACTCGTCATTCCATAATTGTCTTAATTGATCCGAATGGACAATGGGATCCACCCATGGTATTCATCCACCCATGTTATCCATCCACCCATGGTATTGTAAATGGCATCAACCCATGGTATTCATCCACCCATTTTTATTTATTCACCCATGTTATTGTAAGTGACATCTATCCATGATATTCATTCACCCATGGTATTCATCCACACATGGAATTTACCCATGGTATTGTAAGTGGTATCTACCCATGGTATTGACCCATGGTATCCACCTATGGTATCTACCCATGGTATTGTAACTCAAAAAAGGGCTATAAATAACAAGGCTCACTTTGTAAAAGGACAAATTGTCCACCACAATGTAGCTTCTACAGTTACTCTCTGTTTTAATAAACAAGTTTCTTTGTGGTTTTATTTGCTTTGTGTTCTCTCTTTTTTTTTCTGGCATTATAATTTTGCAGATCTTGTCAGATCCATTTCAATTTTTTAGATCTTGGGGGTCTCCCCCTAAGATCTGGATCAGTGGTATCAAATTTAGGTTACACCTCCATGGGAATGATGGTTTGAAACATATTTCAGTTTCAATGTTTTGCAGCAATCTTCAGCAAACTCCATGAATTATTTTTGAGTGGCGAGTTTGCAGATAAGATCTGAAAATTTTAAGGAAAATAATACAAAAACAAAGACCAGATCTGGATTCCTTGCGAGAAAATACTCAAATTCAAAAAAAAAAAAAATCGACCGAATTGGAGTTCGGATGAGGGAGATATCGCTGATTCAAAATCAGCAATGTTGTAGCAATTTTTCTAATGATAATTCATGGACGACGGATCTCATATAATTTATTTCAGTTTTAAGAAGGAAATTTCAGATAAATGGTTACATATATGTGCTCCCCTTGAAAAATCACCTGATTTCAAAAAAAAAATCGGTCAAATCGGAGTCCGGACGAGGGATTTATCGCTTATTTAAAATCAGCTATTTTTTTTCAGAAATTTTGTGACGGCGGGATAGTTCCAGCGTGAATATGAGAGTCTATGGTCTCCAAATATCGATTTCAAACACATGAGAAGATGCAAAATGGTTATTCCATTTCCAAAAACAAGTTATAATAAATATTCTGAGTTATATTGACCAAGTTATGCTCATTTTAAATTTGGAGCAGCATTTGGAGCGGGTTTCCTTTGGAGATGTGCCCTCCCACCCCACTTTAGTAGGCACCTGCTTCACATTCATCAATTTCAGCATAGCATCATTCGGCTTGGGTTATTTGGAGATGTTCCCTCCCTCCCCAAGTTATGTAGGCACCTGCTACTTCATCAAAAAACAGCATCACGGTTATGGGTCAACCTCACAAAATCCTTCACATCGAAGTCCATTTGCTAGGCCGCACACTGTTAGTAACACAGTTGGTCACAAGCATTACAGGGTATCTCTATCCTTAGATCTTTGTTTGTCATGGTTTTGGTTCATCCACAAACCCACACTTCATCGAAGTCCATTTTCTAGGTCGCACACTGTCAATATCACAGTTGGTCACAAACATTACAGGGTATCTCTATCCTCGGATCTTCGTTCATCATGGTTATGGGTTAACTACACAAAAGCCTTCTCTTCGATGGCTCTTCATATTCAACAAAGGCTTTTGAGGAGGGAACTTCACGCAATGGAGACCATTGCTTCTTAAGGAGGGAGGAATGATCTGAATGGACAATGGCATCCACCCATGGTATTCATCCACCCATGTTATCCATCCACCCATGGAATTTACCCATGGTATTGTAAATGGCATCGACCCATGGTATTCATCCACCCATTGTATTTATTCGCCCATGGTATTATAAGTGACATCTATCCATGATATTCATTCACCCATGGTATTCATCCACACATCGAATTTACCCATGGTATTGTAAGTGGTATCTACCCATGGTATTGACCCATGGTATCCACCTATGGTATCTACCCATGGTATTGTAACTCAAAAAAGGGCTACAAATAAGAAGCCTCACTTTGTAAAAGGACAGATTGTCCACTTCAATGTAGCTTCTACAGTTATTCTCTGTTTTAATAAAACAAGTTTCTTTGTAGTTTTATTTGCTTTGTGTTCTCTCTTTTTTTTCAAGCATTCTAATTTTGTAGATCTTTTCAGATCCATTTGAATTTTTTAGATCTTTGGGGCCTCCCCCCAAGATCCAGATCATTAATCTTCTCTGGTTCAACAGCAATCCCTTCTGCTAAAATGAAATGGCCTAGGTACTGGATTTATGTTTTAAAGAAATCACATTTGCTAAACTTAGCATACAGCTGGTGCTTTCTTAGCATTTCCAGCACAAACCTCAAATGTTCTTTATGTTCTTCCTGGTTTTTAGAATAAATTAAAATGGCATCTATAAATATGAGTACAAGATTATTCAGGAAAGGATGAAAGATTCCATGCATTAACCTCATGAAGGTTGCTGGTGCATTTGTTAACCCAAAGGGTAACACCACAAGTTCATAATGCTCGTACCTGGTACGAAAAGTTGTCTTGCATATGTCTTCATCCTTGATTCGGATCTGGTGATATCTAGAGCTCAAATCAATTTTAGAAAACACCGTGGCTCCCTTCACCTGATCAAACAGATCATTAATCCTTGGTAATGGATACTTATTCTTGACTGTTAATTTGTCGATATGCCTATAGTCCATGCACATACAGATGGTTCCATCCTTTTTCTTCATGAACATCACTAGTGCTCCCCAAGGGGACACACTCGGACGAATGTAACCTTTGTCCAGCAGTTCCTGTAACTGCATTTTCAATTCTGTTAATTCTGGAACACTCATTCTGTAAGTAGCCCTTGACACAGGAGAGGTTCCTAGCATTAACTCTATGGTGAAATCAATGTCTCACCTTGGTGGTAATCCAGGGATGTTTTTTGGAAAAACATCCATGAAATCTTCCACCACAGGTATTTTTTCCATCATAGGTGATTTTTCCTTGGAATTAGCATATCCTACTTGAATAGCATAAATCTGGCATCCCTTCCTTATACATTCATTCATTTGGGATGTTGTAATTGGTCGTAGTTGTAATGGCTTCTTGACTCCCTCAATCTCCTTGCATGTTCCATCTTTCTTTCTGTAATAAATAACCTTTTCCTTGCAGTCCACTAAGGTCCAATGTTTTTCTAGCCAATCCATGCCCAGCATAACATCATAGGGCCCTAATGGCAGTATGTTCAAGTCCACATTCAACTGTTGTTCTGCAATTTCTAATACACAGTTTGGAATCTTAGCAGTCACTTTTCTTTGTGCTCCTGTGGCTAGCTATACTAGCCATGAGTTTTAAAATGTATTTTCTTTTAATTTACACATTTCCACTATTTTGGGACTAACATAACTTAGACTTGCACTTGGGTCTACCAAAATAGAAATAGATTGAGACAGTAATTTACCTTCCAACTCAATCATCGTTGGCTGATAATCTTCCTGTCGATCCTCCAATGCTGCGTTGATACGAGGAATGTTTCGAGCCACATCACCTACTATGGAAGCTTCCTGCAAATTTGCAACAGTGTCATTTCTTGCTCGTTGTGGGCAGTTTTTATAATAATGTGCCTCACCACACCCCCAGCGTTGTAGAGGTGGCTTGGTCACCTATCCTTGCTCAGGTTTTTTGGATGCTTCTGTAGGCTTTTCTTCTACTGGCCATCAGGTTCTTTGGTGATTTCTGCCAAATTGTTTACTGACAGAACTTCATGCAGAATTCTTAAAATTACTGCTTTTGGCTCCTTTGAAGTTGGAGCTGCTTTTCTATCCTTTCCTTGGCTGCCAACTTTTTCCAACCTCCCCTTTGGACTTGGACTATTGATAGCACATTCGTGCCTTACGAATGGCTTCGCCCATGGTTCTGGGATTTACAAATTCAATTCTTTCTTTCATATGTGTTGGCAAGCTGCTTAGAAATCTCTGCACTTTAGCCTTTTCCTCTCGAAGGTACGGAACATAACGTAGTAGGGAGGTGAACTTGGCGATGTACTCATCCATAGTCATATTTCCCAGACTCAAGTCATGAAACTCTTTATCTTTCTCATCATATAAATGTTCTATTAAATACTTGTCCTTAAAGTATTGCTTGAACGATTCCCAAGTGACATCTTGCTCTTCAATACTATGAAAATTCTTCACTTCTTCCCACCACAAAGTGGCTTTCTCTCTTAACTGGTATATGGCCAATATAGCCTTCAGGTTGCTACTGTACTCATACACCTGAAAGTACTTGTTCATGTTTATTAACCATGCCTCTACCACTTCCTCAGCTTCACCATCAAATGTTGGTGGTTTTATTTTTCAAAACTCCCCCTAAAGTTCCACTTTCTGCTTTTTAACCTCTTGTTGATCAGAAAAATTGCCAGATTCTGCTTAATTGTAATTCTTGTTCTTGTTGCTTTGCTAGGATGGGCTTCTTTCCACTCTGTTAGTGGTGTTGTCTCTGGTTTGTTGTTCTTCACCTTCTTGCATGCCCCTGTCAGTACTAGGGTGTTCCATTTCTTGATTTTGTTTATCGGATAGACTTTTGAGTATATTTTCTTGCTCCTGCATTAATCGTTTGTTATCCCTTCGAACTCGAACCATTTCTTCCAGCAATTTTTGTACTGTGTTCAACAACAAACTAGTTTTTTTGTTGTTGTTCCTCCAGCAGTCTGTTGGTTTGCTGGTACTGATCAACACTCAGCTAAACCCACATCTCAGGGTTCACAACTGGTTGTGCTTGGGGTTCCCCGGTGTCTTGGGGTGGTTGATGTGTTGTTACCCTTCTCATGATGTTTCTGGCTAAGCTTCTATTATGTACATCAGTATACACACAGCTTAATTGTTAGTTGACCCTTAGGGTCCCAACGTATGAACTTGGCTCTGATACCACTTGTAACACTTACCATAAAAAAATAAAATAAAATAAAAATTATTTACTCTACAGTTTTAATACATTTATTTGCACGCATAAAAGCTATTCCTATGGTGTTAACAATGTTACATTACTCACCATAGATTAATTTATCATAATTATTCACTATGACACTCCACTATAACACTTTACCACAACAACACATGTCTATCTTTTGACCTCCTCTTAACTCAAATGTAAAATTCTGAAAGTCGAGTTGTCAATTTGGTCCATAATCCAAGGATTATTTTATTGTCTATTTAATGTTTTAGATCCAGTGCAATAATGGTTTTCATATCGTGTGAATCCAAACTTAACTTGATTTTGCTGGATTAATACCTTATGTCCTTGGCGGTTAACGGAAATACCTCTCCACATTTAATTCTCTGGTACACCACTCTGGTCATGTGCATCTTACTTTATTGTTGTGCCAGCTGTGGATTCCACGGGATTCGTGTATAGTCGCCTACCAAAGCGATCACCATCCATTTTTCACTTCATCGACGGTAGTGGTGACTTGGCGGGAATGGTCTTGTATTACTCTGGTGGTTTGTCTCTCCATCACCATTTGGTAACCTGCTACTAGCACTCGTATGGCTCCACCATGGTGTTCTGAACCAAAACCCTTGGCTCTTGAATATCTCCACCATAACATGTATTTTAGGTATTCTCTTTCTCTCAGCTTCTGTGGAGGACATGGCCGCTTGCACTGCTATAATTTTTTCGACCCTTCACTCAACGAATGCATTCATATAAGCTTGCCCCTTTTTCCCAATGTAGGAGTTTATGGTCCAAGCATCTTTTCTTGCAATTGGTCTACAGGTCTCTCGAATCTTCTTCCACCAACACTTGTGCATTACCAGGTAAGATTCTTAACTAAATTTCATGGTTTTTACAATTTAGATTCTTAGTTTTTTTTATATTGTTAACTCTCTAATATTATTGTTTTGGAATGCAACCAACACTTAGCATTATGGGTTAAAATATGCTCCTTCTCTATTGGTAAGAGACAAGATTTCCCTTACTCTTACTTTTGTTTGTCCATCGTTCAGTTTATGCAGGCAATTAAAACCTTAGTTACCCTTTTTCTTACCCCATGGTTCTCTTGTTTTTCCTTTCACAGGTAAGTCCCATACTGAAGCAGCTTAAGTATTGTTCCATCTGGAGGATTATAGCTAAACTTCTGCCTTTGGCTCTCTAGGTACTCCATGACGTTCCTTTCTAGTTTACCTTCTCGTCAACTGGATAATTCCACCTCTGTGGCACTAAGATACAGAAAGCTCTCTAGGCTTTCCTTCAGTTTAAACTTTGGTCTCTATTAGTTTTGCAAAGCCGAGTTTTTTTTCTTTCTTGAGGATTCTATATTAAGTTAATATTGCATTTTTCATAACTTATCTGGATTTTCGAAAAAGGAATTTTTTTTCATCTCTATAAAACTACTTTGTACATTTATTAAAATAAAAACCACTACAAGTGGATTTCTTGCTTGGAAATTCAATTCCTTGAATATTTTATTTCTAGAATTTAGCTACTACAATAGTAATATTGTTAACTGGGGTATGTGTTTCTAAACTTTCTATGTTTATTGTTATCCACAGTGTTTTACTTAAGCTATTAGTAAAATCGTAAGCTTGTATATGTAAGGGACTGTGCATATTTTTTGTTTGCCTTTAATATGTACTTATCAGTTTTGCAATTCATTCGTAGTACTCGCTTTTTGGTTATGTTCATCATTTTCATTTCCTTAATCTCTTATTTCAGGGAAAAATATGCATTTCCACTTTTATAATGGTGTTAAAACTGCAGTCTTTAGATGCATTTAAACTGTCTACTAATTTTTGATTCAATTGTGTATAATGGTGTCTGGACTGCCTTGCAATATTGTTCGTGTATAGTTGAAAAAGAAGAAGCAACAGGTACTGGGATGGGGTTTTTCTCCCCAGTGCCCAGAACCCTAAGCTTACCATGTACGCAAAGTTTAAATAATCATTTTCAAGAAATTTCTATTTTCTTCCACAATGATTCATGAATTTTAGTTCGCATTTCTTCGTCAATGTGTCTTCTATGTCCTGGACATATGGGGTTTTACGTCCTAATAGATGAATAAAATTTCCAACAAGAACATGCTATGCACAGTAATTAATAGTCTTCTAAATTATTTTATTAATTTATTTCTTGGAAATATTTCTTGATACATATTTTTTTTTTAATTTAAAATAGTCCTCTACATTGAATTACCATGTATAGTTTTCTTGAAATTATACAGTCAATAGCGTTACTTTGGATATTTATTTACTATGCCTCCATGTACTTTATAGCTGTTATGAAAAAATTTACCAAAATAAAACTACCAAAATTTATAGGAGTTATTCTCAAAATCTTGCCAGCGTGAACTAGTTATTTATTTCATAACTAGCATCTCTAGAAAAACGAGAGAGATTCCACAGGGAAGATAATATGTTAAAACTTAAATTTTTTCCCTAAGACTAAATATCAGAAGTCTAGGTATAGTAACCTAAGTACTATGATTATTTCTGTCTAATTTTACCCAAAATATAACATTCACTTATCTGAAATTAATGTATTTGGCTGTAGTGTCCTCCCAACCTTTAAGAGAGGCAATGACGTCCTACTCTTCCCCCGTGCTTCCACTGTAAGGTTCGAATTGACAGTAGTCTTTCTGTTGTGACCTCAGGACTCCAAATCCAGTCAGACCTAGAAATCTTCAGGAATTACTGAGTGTTTTCCACTGGTCTCTACCAGCTCAAGAAAATCCCACTCCTTTCCTTTTTCCCTGAACAGAACCCCTATTCCTCACTGGGATGAGTCTCTTTTCCCTAGAGGAGTAGGTAATTGTTCAAACTATCCAACCACCTTTTCAGTTCTTGGAAAACATTTACCAACGGCCTTTTCACTTTTAATTTCCATAACCAATTTATTATTCAAAATTTAAAAAGGAAATAAATTTTCCTGTAAAAACATTAATTGTTCCAAATATTTTCTTAAAAGAAAATAATTAAAATGTCTTTTAACTAGTTAACAACTATTTAATCATAAATGTAGCTGTCACAGATAGGTACCTGATGATAGCTTGATATCGAGTAGATCTTAGAGAACATTTTTGCTCCCTTTAGCTAATCGAACAAATCATCAATCCTTGGTAATGGCTACCTGTTCTTGATGGTCATTTTGTTCAGTTGGTTGTAGTCAATGCATAATCTGAGAGTGCCATCTTTCTTCATCATAAACAACACCGATGCACCCCATGGCGATGCACTTGTCCCAATGTACCCTTTTTCAATCATCTCTTTCAGATGAAACTTTAATTCCACCAACTCAGGTGTGCTTATATTGTAAGGTGCCTTTGATGGTGGAGCTACCCCTAGCATCAACTCAATAAAAAATTCTACTTCCTTGTGCGGTGGAAAATATGTTATCTATTGGAAAATCATTATGAAACTGTTGTAAAACTGCATAACTACTCAAAAAATCTACATCCTCAACCTCCTTACCTTTGTAACTATATATATGGATTACAAATAGGACACACCCTTTCCTACGACTACGCTTGGCCTACATAGTTATCACCATCCTAACTGATGTGGCTTTCTTCTTTCCCTGTAATATTCTTGGTTCCCCATTGTCATCAAAGAAATCAATAGATTTTTCATAGAATTCTACCTTTGTCCTGTGAATATATAGCCAATCCAAGCCCAATAGCATATTTTATTATCCAAAAGGCAATATTTTCAAGTGCATTTTGTACGCATACCATTTAAATCAAATGCACAAGCTCTTACCCAATGGTGAACTATTTTTTTCGTACGTGTGGCCAACTGCACTAACCAAGATTCTGCATGCATTTCCTTACTCAAACCACACTTATCCACTAGGTTAGGATTAATATAACTATAGTTAGATCCATTGTAAAACAAAATAGAAACAACTTGATCACAAATCTCACCATGCATCTAAATGATAGAAGCCTAGCGATCTTCTTCCATGTTGTCGACTGGTGCATAAATACGAGGAATGTTATGCCCAACATCTCCCACTGTCTGCACCTCCTATGCACTTTAGATCTATGACCTACCACCCTGATGTTGTGGAAAATATCTCCTACGATGATATTTTCCACAAGTCCAACATTATATAGGCTTCTAGGCTTCATCCTTATTCTACTCCTCAGATCCAAATCCTTGTCCTTTACCAAATGTATTGAACTTCTTAGGTGGGGAAACATTATCCTTGTTACCTACATCTTGAGGCCTTGCTCACTTCTTGCCCCATTTTCCTTTATTCTTAACGTTACCTCTCCAATATGGATTTGCCTCAGATCTATGCTTTGATTGCTCATAACAATGCTTGAGTTTCCAGATGGCCTCCTCCAATGATATTTGCTCATCGAACTCATTCCCATCTCTGAATGCAATCCTTGTTAAGGTAAGGAACATATCTTAGTAACACCAAGAGTCTTCTAGTATACTCCTCATCTATCATGGAACCCATCTTCAGCTCATAAAAATCCTTTTCCCTGTCATCGTATTATCTCTCTAATAGAAACAGCTTCCGGAATATAATTTCGAACTCACTCCAAGTAAAATCCTCCTCAAAAATATCTCTAAAATTCTTCACATCTTCCCACCAATTGTCTTCTCTACCTCTAAGGATGAATGTAGATATCCTAGCTTTCATATTTTCCGAGTAATCATGCAATCTGAAAAAAATATTCATGCCAAGAAACCATGCCTTTGCATCTTGTGGTTTCTTCATCTCGCCATAAAATTTAGGCGGTTTTTCCTTTTTAAACTCATCTAACAAACAGCCCCCATCACTCCTCCTGTAAGGATGATAATGATGACGATCATGATGTCTGTCAGAAATAGAACTAGAATGATACATGTGTCTATCACCTCTCCTATCTAGAGTGTCCAACGATCTGCCATCTCTAACCATGGCATCCATATCCGACCTGTAACCACCGCAATACCTACTACAATATGCTACATTGGCCCCATCCTACTTCCCATATTTGATCCTAAGTGGCCCTTGTTTCTACAACTCTGACAAACTTTGAAGGATGGTTGCATTAACCTCTGCTTGCTTTTCTTGTGCCTGTATAAGTCTATCATTAACTTCCTTACAGCTCCTTATTTCTTCCTTTAGACTTCTTAGTGTATCTGCCAAATCACATGAATGTACAACACCATGCTGCTCATATCACTCATAGGAATAATATTTGTAGTCTACCATTCTACTATTCATCTTTGAATTCTTCCTGCAAGGTGCAATATGTCAACGAAACCAATTCATAAATAAACCAACGTACCTTAGTGAAATTTGGGGAGGATACATCCTGCAAGATAAACCAATCAGAAAAATACATGTATATACATAATCATAACAACATATAAACTCATAACACATGGTATACTAGTGCATAAACATCATTCTAGTTGGAGTCTAGTAATAGATGCATAACCATACCAAATACACAACATGACCTAATACATAACCATACTAATATAACTTTACCACACACCATCACAAGCATAGACCACACACAAGCATAAGCGACATGTAACCAAGTGTGAATTACCAATGCATGTTCAACATATAACATTACATAAGCAAGCAAACACGAACACTACACAAGCATGACTAATATGTGACCTAGCATACACATGCAATGCATATGATATATGTAACACTATGTAAGCTAATGTGAATGAAAAATACACAAACATGAACCATACACAATCAGTCATACACACATGACCACATGTTTACAACAATACCATCAGTCCTCCCATGTCGACACCATTGCCACCATTACCAGTAGAACACATATGCAAAAACATATACACCATAGGTGTTGGTACCATTTCATGACTCATCCTTTCACCTAAAAACTTCATTTTATCCATCATATTTTCTCATTTAACCTTCATAAATCTCTCATATTCCTTTGAAACTGATTAATGTAATGCCATTATTATTATTTTTACATTGGAATTGATTTTAGGAATTTTTGTATTAAAATTAGGATTTTTCAAAAAATTACAAGTTTTCGTAACTTCTTGTAATGACTTCACGTTTTGACACGTTGCATGACAGGTTGGCCAAATCGAGGACTGAGGGTCTATTCCTAAATGTGCAAGGATAGTGAAATATCTATCCACTTCCAGATTCGAAGTCCATAGGTGGCTGGTCAACGTTGGTCAACTTCAGCTATTTTAGCGGAAACTCCTAAGAAATTAATGAACAGATTTGATACTTTTCTTGTAAAGAGGGATTTGAACTAATTCGACTCCTTTGGGAAGTTAGTTAGGATTTTGAGGAACACAAATAGCCTCTTCTTGTTATGTATTTCTATGTTGTTTCGGGGATTTAACACCCTAGAGGTTGGTTGGGATTCAACCTCCACAGAGCAGGGGCGTACTACTTAACAGAGACTCACACGATCATGCACAGTCATAAAAACGAAATCGAGTAGAATGAGAGGTTTACCCGTTGGTCCTACGTTTGAAGTAGATCCACGTGGAGTTCAAACTCCCTGCAACCGTCCTTCCTCCTTCACCTGAAATGCAAGAAGAAACCAGCACAAAGGACAAGTTGTATAGTATATTTCTACTCTATATGTTAGTGAGATTCATATAAAACATTAAATAAATCATCATGAATGCATGTATAACAAATATTCTTCATACATTAAAGCATACACTAACACGTTTATTTCGGGAACATCATGATACTTTTGTATTATAAAAATAGTACGTACAAAAGTAAGTGGAGAGATCACCTGATCCTTCCAAGGCCTTCGCAGACCGTCGTCCGGATCCGTCCGGCCCTTGCCTCGCTAAGACTCCTTCCAAATGAGTGCATACGAGATAACATATAAAGGGATGTGTATCTCAAGGAAACAAGGGTTTCCTGAAATGAACTGGGAAAGTGCAGGAGGCACGGGGAATCAGACTTGGATGGGGAACCAACAGAGTATAATAATAATAATTCTCTCTCTCCCTTAGGCCATACATATGAGGTCTTTTTATAGTCCCTCCAAGTAGTTTCAGCAGTTGGAAACAGTTGGCCACGGGCTGGGGTGGTTGAACTACCTGAGTAACCATCAACCGAGCGCGAAATTAGGGATTTTTATATATTTTTTAATCATTAAAATGGCATACGCGGAAAAGTCTAGTTGTACTCGCGTATACACGCGGAAAAACACGGGCATAGTCGCGTATGGAGGATTTTCCACTGTTTTTAAGTGAATTTGTCCAAGTCTGTAGGAATGGGTGCCCATAAAGCCATAAAGCAATCATGAATCATGTCAAGGTGAGAAATGATGCTATAACAGATGCCCCCTAATATATGAGGTCAGAAGGGGTACATGATGGCAAAAATGTATTATGCACATAGAAAGAACTTCGCAAGGACAAGAGAGGACTTCACCAGATTTCAGCCTGCCAAAAACCAATGAAAGAAACCAGAGAGTCAACACATGTTGAGGCGGGCATACCCATGCTCAGTCAAAAATACATCATATATATAGAAAGTACTGAATAGATCCAACATGTATACAAGTATAACTGAACTGAAAATACATAGTGAATCATCTGAGCAGGGCCCGGAAAGACAAGTCTGTATCAATGTCCAAGTATCACATATAAAAAGCTGATCAAAGATAGTGCAACTGGATGTCTGATCAAGTAACTGAATCTCCAAGTACCGGATCATAAGAGGCGGATCAAAACGGTACAATCACGCAACTCGGGGATCAACATATAAGATGCTGCTGTGCTGAACTGCAACATATAAGGGTGGACGGCAACACTGGCAGAAACTGAAAGGACTATCAACAGTGAACCGAGAAATGCTGATGCAACCCGAGGTCTTCACCGATCACGACGGCACAATTCTACACAATGGGAATAAATGAGCTGAAGTCGACCATGTGAGAAATCGTTGGATTACCGGGCAATGATGTTTCCCGTTAACCAACGTGAGACAACCCACCGATAATGATAATGAGTGTCAAGGTGCCCCAGTACAATCTGACAAGTGTGAATGAATGAGTTGAAGTCAAACACTTGAAAGAATCTACCAATCAGGAGGCAATGATGAATCCTCACTGTCGATAGCGAAGAGTCTGCCACTGATGACTGCAAACCCTAAGGTACTGACAAAAAGACTCTAGATCTTGTTCCCAGAGCAATGAGTCGGAGTCGATGGGAAAAGGTCTGCTGGAAGGAAGGCATTAAGGCATCCCACATCAGTCCAGCGCGAGTGTAACCCGCAGGCCAAGATTTGGAAGGAATCGGACGAAGTAGAGTGATGGAACCAAACCGAAGTACGTTTCCGACATGCACAAGATGAAGCTAGCGCACGGAAGAAACCCTCTGAACCAACCAATAATGAAAGATGACACAGAGGCGAGAAATCCACCGATAGGGTCAAATGGAAATCAAGGTACTGCACGAATCCCAAGTGTGATAATGTGTGCTGACTTCGAACACAGGGGAAACCACTCAGTCAAAGACCCATGATGATGATCAAATGCTGAGCACGAGGTCACCTATCAATGATGGAAATAGGCCCAAGGTGCGGCTCTAGGCTTGCTCTCAGAGCAATGTGTCGTAGTCGATAAGAGACAAACCTGCCGGCAAGAAGTCAATGGGGACCTTCTCAAACCAGCACGAGCAGAAGATCAAAACATCTGATGTGATAGAACATGATACTGACAAGACCGGGAAGGCCGACTGAATAATGAGTCAAGAGACACCGCAGAATGGCCGACTCGGGCTAGACTTCCCTTGAACAAAAGCACGACTCTGTGATGACCATGGCAGTAAAAAGTGACACTGTATAAGTCTGTCTTGCAGGAGGCAAAACAAACTCTCCATATGATCGGAAGAGATAACCGACCGGGGGAGAACTGACAAGTGAAACATGGTAAAGGCTGAACTTAGGTCAAACTAGAACCATCCCAAATGAAGGAAATATATATAAGTATATGTGCTTTGTTCAAGGGCGACAAACTGACTCTGTACTGCCATCAAAATAACGAAGATACATCCCGTTCCCGCTCTTTTTTTTATATTTGATTTTTTTTGTCTTTTTCATAATAAGCCTGAAAAAGAATAAAAGAATGCTATGATACAATGGACAGAACGAGTATCAAGAAAGCAGATGCACTAGTTCCTGGGATTGGAACAATCCTATGCTCAATGCAAGGTGGCGAAAACTGGTCAGTGATACTCAGAGGAACGTTCCATCCATGGGTACAAAGGTGTCGAGTCGTGATAGCTAAGTGCATGCAATGGTTAACTTGTACAGAAAGTCAAGGTCAAAAGTTGGCTTAAACATCGAGTCCAAATGAAGCCGGCTAAAGGCCAGGATAAACAAGCAGCCAATATGCAATGCAGTAATACAACTTAACGACACCGGGGAGCCTCTAGGGTATAAGCCAGAAAAAGATAAGTGATGAAGGAGAAGGAATGAAGCTTCAACACGAAAGACATGGCGGGACTAAAGAGGACTCCCGAGCCTACATAAAAAGCAGCATGGGCAACAAGTGATAGCGAGGAACTAACTAGGACGCCCATGTAAAGGAAGGCTCTACCATCAAGTCATGATTTAAAAATCGGCGAGTGAAATGGGTATAATACTCATGACCTGATGGGATCGACCCTAAGGCAAGTGATCAGTATGGAGGCTAGAATGCAAGATGCAACGGAAAGGGTGCCCATAAAGCCATGTAGCAATCATGAATTATGTCAAGGTGAGAAATGATGCTATAACAATGATAAATAGTTAGAAGAAAAACATTGAAGTACTACACTACATGAGACATTATGTGACAAACTTCAAAACTTGATTTATGTAATTGACTTTCAGACTTTAATACAGAGATTCAGTTATCTATGTTGTTACATTCAGTAATATTCTTCATCTGAGTTATCTTAAGGTGTGCCTGCAACATGTGGAGGGCCCCCAATACAGAGCTGGTACACTTTCTTGTGTTTTTCATTTACATTTGCATAATTAGATCTGACGGACATTTCCATTTAATTCTTATGCTGCAAGTTTATGAATCAAAATTTTCAATTGAAGCCAGTGTCTTTTGTGAAAGATCTTTTTAAGAAGATTCAATTGATATCAGTCTTCGAATTGAGAATTGTGTTTATTATTTCATGTTCCAACACTTAATTTTATCATTTCTTCTTAATGATCATGGTTGTAATTGCAGAGCTCAACTTATAGTCTAATGATTGAACCTTGTCAAAGGACTTAGCTATTGGTTGATTTCAAGATTATTTACCTTGCTTTCTATTTTGAATGATTGTGATTGATAAGTGTGTTGATTTAAGACTTGGAAGAGGTTCTATGAACTGAGTTATTGTAAAAGAACTAGAGAATCTCGAACAAACAATAGAACTCTGTTTTTAGGAGATTAGATTTGTTTTTTTTAAGAAGGTGTTCAAGTGTGAAAGGAGACAAGGAAAAACCTCTTGTAAAATAGTATTGAATCCTATTACACCAAACTCTCATTTAGGAGACCAAATCATTCTAGATCTATGTATTTTAGATAAGTACCTCTAAGTGTACCTACTCGTATTGATAGGAAATTGAAGCCTGATCTAAATCAGCAGATTGGACCAAACATTTTGGCGTCATTTCCGGGGAGGTGCAACTAGAAGGATTTAAAAAAAAAAAAAACATAGATTTAGTTTCAATTCTTCATTTTGTTAAGTCATTATTCCTTATGTCTAGACCTAGGGATGAAAAAGGAAAATTTCTAAAAACCCCCCATCCAAAAACTAACCCACCATTAGGAGCGAAAACTTTAGAGAAGGTTGAATTTAGAACACCAACTGGAAAAGTTATTGTAGAAGAACTTGAGGAAAAACAAAAATCAGGCCAGAGACTTACTCTTATTGAAAGACAAGTCCTATTAGCTTATGAAGCAAAGAGAAAACATATCCCTGAATCTTCTATAGTAAGAGAGAGTGGTAAAAGAACCCAACAACCTCTCCTTGAACAAATTGACCCTGAAAAGCCTCAAGAGGAAGAGAAATTAGAAGAAAAACTTACCAAAATGGCTGAGGAAGGAGGAGAATAAGCAAAAGGACCTACTGCAGAACAAATGAGATAATATGAGAGACAATTGGAAGAAAGGAGAAGACAAAGATAACTTGAACAAAAACAAAGAGATAATCAAAATCGAAACCCAAGAGAGGAAGAGGAGTCAACATTTAAATTTCCCATTCAAGAAGAACTCGATGATGAAGAAAATAAAATGAAAAATGTACCCCCATTTGTATTACCAAATTTTTATGGCATGGCATCTAAAGACCCTGATTCATTTTTATTTGAATTTGATATAGTATGTTGAACCTATGGGTATACAGATGATGCACACAGACTTAGACTCTTTCCTGCCACATTAAAATCATTAGCACTTAGGTGGTTTATGGGATTAGGTGAACATGCAGTGACTGATTGGGATGGTATGAGGAAAATCTTCTTGAAAAAGTATCAACCTTACTGTTGATCAAAATATTCCAAAGATGAAATTTTTAGAATGAATCAACAAGAAGATGAAACCTTAGAAGAATACTTGGAAAATTTTGTTTATAATATGTAAAAATAAAAGAATATAACCATGTCTATTGATATTATTCGAACAATATTCCTACAAGGAATCCGAGAAGAATATTTAGATGACCCTAACCTAATGGGTAAAGGTGATATCTCTCATTTACCCTTTGATGAGATTGCAGACTTGTGTGAAAATTATTCTAGAAGTAAAGCAAGGAATGGAAAAAGAATTATGACATCTAAAGCCACTAAATCTGCCACAAAAAGTGTTACAAGAGCTGAAATAGGCAACCTATTTGAAGACTTTAAAACAGACCTATTAAGCACCTTGGGAAATCAAATAGATGTGCTAAAAACAAAGAAGAAACAAGAAGAAGAAGACCAATTGATGGCTATGTTCTGTCCAAAATGCAGAAATAAACATGCTTTAAAGGAGTCCTTTAGAAAGTGCTTAGGTTTGTGCATTTTGTACAAAAAATCATGATATTTTTAATTGTTCTAAGGTGAAGGTTTTGCAGAATTACAATTTGAAAGCTAATGCAGAAATGGAGAACTTATATCTCATGGGAGCTAGAAGACCATGGAAAATGAGACCTCCAGGTATGTTTCAAACTCCAAATTTACAATTTCCTGCACATTATCAAATACCTATTCAGAATTCTTGGAACATTCCTATGCCTTGACAAAATTGGTCTAATCAGCAACAACAATCTTATCCACAACAAGGATGGAGAGGATATTCATATCCTCAACAACAAATTCCTTCATAATATCCTCAGCCATATCAGCAATACCCTCAACAATACCCTCAATAGCCAGTTGTTTATCAACCACAAAATCCTCAACAAACAATAATTGCTCCTCCACCAATAAATTCACCACCATTACAACTACCTTATAACCAGCGTCCTAGAACTACTCAAATACCTACTCAACCTGTAGCTAACCCAAATAACAGAGTAGACAGACCAACATATAGTGTAGATGAGGGAACATCTTACCCAATTCTACCTTTGCAAAACATTGAACATAGTTTTGGTTGAACTCTCCAAACAGAACCTCCAGCAGCTAAAAAGCAAAAATAAAACAAGAATGATGAGCATAAACTTCCAATTCAAAGAAAGCAATATGTTGAAATTCAAAACAAACAAATGAAAGCCATGCATCCACCTCCTTTTCCTGAGAGATTAATCCAAGCAAAATTACCAATGCCTTTACCTCAATTTGATGTTCTAGATGAATTAAGGAATGTCTATGTGAAAATTCCATTACTTCAGGCAATAAAAGACATTCCAATTTACACCAAATCCATTAAATAATTATGTCTTAAAAAGCCTACAAAGAAAATATTTGTTTCACAAACCATTCATGTCATTGGAAATTTAGTTGGCCTCATGTCAAATGTTATTTCAATGGAGAAGTATGTTGACCCTGGTATCCCTAGAGTTACCACAATCGTTAACAAAATTCCCATTCTAAATACCTTGATTGATCTTGGAGCTGCCATACATGTGATGACATTGGAAACAATGAAAACATTACAGCTCACAGACTTACAATTAACACCAATTATCCTGGAATTAGCTGATAGACCCAAAGCCATTCCTAAAGGGATATTCGAAGACATAATTGTTTCAGTAGACTCTTGGGAGTATCTGTTAGTCATCCATAATTTTCACTATCTAAATATGACTAAGTATCCGTTCTATATTTCTAGAAACAAAGTTCATGAATATTGTGAATTCTAGAAATCTCACGGCCTTCATTAGAAGAACTCAAATAAGAACAAAATGATAATCCAATATTTTTTATTGGTGATGTTACTTATGTTGATAATTTTCCAAATTTTGATCAGTCTAATGATGATGTCCTCCAAATAGAAACTAACTTTGCAGAGCAATCAGTAGTTGGTTTGTGGGAAGAATATCAATGTCATCGGCTTGAAAAAATTAATCAACCAATACAAGTCACCTATGACACTGATGAGGAAAGCGTTGAAAGTTTAGAAGTAAGTGAGGAGTCTCTGACACTTTTCCCTACTTCACTTTAGTCCTTCAGAAATAATTTTCATATGATTGGAAATCAGAAATATTTCAGTTTTGATGATGAGGTTGGGAAAGATAATGAGTTTCTTGAACCAGTTGTTAATGAAAAGCCTTTTCCTAAAAGGGATGAGGAAATCATTTGGGACACAGAATCCTCCTCAGCTTCAGAATTGCAGCCACCAAGTCCCATTGAATTTCAAATTGAAGATGAAGACTTGGAAAATGATAACCACATAAGAGTTGTTGAACTACCTTCACAAGAAGACTTACTGCCAAGGAGTTCTCCTACTCATCAACGTGATGGCCTCCTCACAGAATTCATCCCATTCATTCAGAATACATCATATTTTCTAGAGTACAACATTGTAATCTATGATGAGTCTACCAGTTCAGATGATCATTAGGAAGAGGATGAGTTTCTTTCCCAAAGGAGTCCTAAGCTCAGCCAAGTGAAGGAAGAAGCAGTCTTGGATCAAGCTTATCTCCCAAATCCTCTAAGCCAGGTATTGTTTCAAGATCCCTTTGCTGATTTGTTAGAGGTGTTAGCACTTGAATTGGACCCCAGGCTGCAAAAGACAAATCAGGGTAACAACTAAACCACGCTCAGCCTTGTAGCTAGCCCTACAAGGACAGGAGAGGGATCTCTCTGTAAAATAATATTCAATGGAAAACAGTAAATGGACTGATATTTAGGCTAGATAAAATGATGGGAAAAAGGTTTTAATAAAATGAATTAATGAATGAATTTCAGGGATGTGTGGGATATAAAGGGACAGTTGAAACCGGGAATTAAATCAGGACAGAGGGTATTTCATGGGGAAAGATAGGCAGGAAAATTAGCAATTAAAATTTAATGAGGATGGGATGGAAAGACTGGTGAGGAGCTGAAAAGGGCACAGTAAATGGATCCTTTTCAAACAGAAGAAAAATACAAAGTATGAATAATTTCCCAAGGCAGAGCATATAAAATGGATTCTACCTTTCTATCTTGAAAGCATTCAAAAGGAAATGTTTATGGATGGATGGAACACATAACAATTCACATATGAAACAAAGGAGAAAACAAATGCTAACTCTCATACCACATGGATCCCACAAATTAGAGCTGCATCTCTTATTAATTCCTGTCAAACTGTATGATGTAGCGCAGAGATGTTCTTCCACACTATTCCCCTACTTTATGAGTTGCAGACTTTTCAGACTGCTTTACAAATGATTTACAATTACATTAAATAGGCTGAAATGTGGGAACATAGATCCACAAGAGAAGGGAGCTATTTTAACAGCTGAAGAACCGAAATACAATCATAGTAAAGAAATACAAAAATCTGCCCCTGAAAATAAGGGACATCATTGCATTTCACCACTTGGAGATTTTGCTGTTAGGCTGTATGAAAAAAAATTAGGTAATTCGATGAACAAATTTCCTATTTTGCTGCTGCTGTAACAATATTTGTTTTGAATAAGCTCTCGGCCCTTTGACTGTCGCTTTTCTTTCCACTATCTTTTGGAGAGAACTGACTTTTTTAATAAACTGCCATTGAAATAAAACAGAATTAAATTATATGCTTTCGTGAAGGGAAAATTTAATCTTAAATGGGAAAAAGGGAAGGGAAGGAGGCGGATATGATATAAAAATCGCAATCGCAACAGACGTGGGGGAGAGATATAATATAACAAACTCAATGTAATGTGGTGCCGTCGCAATTCAGAATCGGAACAGGGAGAAGGGAATAACACCTTATAAATATGCGATGCGATGGGGAGGAAGGCCTTTGCAATAAACAAAACAGATAGATTTTAACCTTTACAAAGGAGAAAGGGGTTTTGTAAAGAATAGTGGAGGGTTTTAAATGGTGGGACCCGCATAATCGCAATCGGAAGATCGTGGAGGGGCACATCGCATAACAAAATGGGCCGATGCGATTTGGGAAGGGAAATGGGAAAAACCTTTGCAAAAAATGAAATATAACAAATTTCGAGTTTACAAAGGGGAAAGCCCTTTATATTATAAATGGGCGGAAGTACTGTATGGTGGGCCTGGGGTCAATCGCAATCGAAAATCGGAGGGGAGCGGAGTGTAACACATACAAGGAATGCCGATTGCGATGGCCCGATTAGCTGTGGGCCATCCGATCGGCGGGGAAGATCGACGGTGGGGAGATCAATTGGGGGTTTGCCATTGGGGGAGCGGATCAGGAGATCGGAAGAGGAGTTGCGATCGAGTAATCGAAGGGAGTGATGTGATCGGGTAATCGGAGGGAGGGGTGCGATCGATCGCATTGGAGAATTTTGCGATTGATCGATCGGAGTTTGTTGTGATTGGCCAATTGGAACTTGAAAACAAAATATGCAATGCGATTAAAGAGTGGCGGGGTTTATAATATATAACTTAAACTTTATTATAAAGTTTAAGGGGTAATGGTGGGGAAGTGGTTTGGTACATAAATCACATTAGTATTTAAAGATTTATGATGCGATTTTATAATTGGAAAGGGGAAAAGGGAATTTTTTAAAGGAAATATTAAAACTTTAAACATAAAGTTAAAGGGGAACATGGGAAATAGGGGAGGTTTAGGGAATTTTACTTCACTTAAGCATAAATTTCAATCCAGAAGTCAGTTTTGAGAGTGTAATATACCGTTGGAAAGCTCTTTCCGGGCTCTTTCTAATGGTTCTACTTGGAAGATGATTTGGCACTGAACATGCTGTAGAAAACTCGCTAAAGGTAGGGACATCACTTTATGGAGATAACAGCGTCTGAATTGTGACTTATCACACATGATGATATAGAATTACATAATGAATGATAATAAAGGCAAAATATCATGTTTTCACCTCAAAACATGGTTTTCAGGTGAAAATTACATCAAGCTGAATAAAATATATTTTTGATCTTCCAGGTGTTGTGACTTTGAATTTATTAACTTCCTCGTGACCTTGCTGATATTATTGACATTTGACTCATTAATTTGACCATGGTGAGACCCTAGAAACTAATGAGACCCATCCTATGACCTACTGATATGATTTTGAGAATAAAAGTGACTAATGACTAAAGACCATAGAAAGGAAAATCAGCAAGTACCTCATGAGGGACAACTGATAAAAATTACTACCACCAATGAATCCATGACCTAACGGAATGGTGAAATTTATTCAGTATGAGACACCTAATATGCAAATGCAAAAAGAGCAGTTTTGATCACTAATGGCAGTGTGACTAGACTGACACTAACAAGAGGCACTTGAAGAGGGAGTAAAACATGTCAAGGGCAGTTTGATGCAGAATTTTAAGAACATTTTAGACACTACTATTCAAACGCAAGTGAGGGGGGAGTGGCTTTTTAATTTTGTTAACAACCTCAAAGAGCTAAACCAATATCCCTCATGGAATCATCTGCTTGATTGGATGTATTAGAAAAGAGAGTTCACCAGCTAAATGTATATCATGTATAGGTTAGATTAGGATAGATAGGCAAACAAATAAGCTCAGCACTATGAGCATATTTTTACCTTTAGTTTTAGATTGTTTTTACCAAGAAGAGAGAAAAAGTAAAAAGCAAAGAAAAATGAAAAAAGAGGGCAAATGAAAAGAAGAGGTACAGCCCCATACCCAAAAATAGTGATGCTGAAAGTGTGCAAGTCTAAATGCCACTACTTGTTTTTGAAAAACAAGTCTTGTTCATTCATCTAACTTAATCATGGTTGAACATGTTTTCAATTTATTTACTGATAAGTTAGTGAAAGAGAGCTTGTTAAATCATTCAAACTTGACTTGTAAAAAAGGATAGATTAGGGAATGAAAAGATATTGGTTCCACATGCTCAAAACATAACCAAAGAGGAAGATGAGGATGCATAACAAATCATAGATCAAAACCCTTATCTTTCTATTTTACTTTTATATAAAATAATGTTTGTGTGCAGCTTGTTCTTATGCCACAACTCATGGTAAGTCAGATTGTCTAATCCTGATTTAAGCCATGCTTTCAATTTCATGTTTATAGCTTAGAGAATGAAGTTTTTCAAATAGCTTAATCTTGACAAATGATTAGACTAAGTAGAGAATAAGAGAGTTCATTAGCCTAATCTGAACTCTTGGAAGAAATAAGGGTACAATTAGATAGTTTGATTTGTGTTTTAAAAAATAAAAATGTCAAGGGTTTGCCAGTTCAAATGCACCCAAGGAAGAAAAAATGTTAGGCAAGTAGGTTGGTTAGGTAGAGATGATGTTGATGTTAATCATGTTTTTTCAGATTACTAAATATCACAGCTTCAAGCAAGCATGAACAAGTGAAAGAGGTAAAAATTTTCCCAATGGATGAGGCACTAGTCTTCATAAACCAAGAGATCTGAAAGTTCTGGACACCTCCTAAAAACGAGCTGCCCTCCCCAAGTGGAGCCACTATTAGTCATCCATAATTTTCACTATCTAAAGATGACTAAGTATCGGTTCTATATTTCTAGAAACAAAGTTCATGAACATTGTGAGTTCTAGAAATCTCACGGCCTTCATTATCCTTAGGATAATTTTTTTACTATTTCATCATTCTGTCATGCCAAGCTCAGCTCACCCATCCCAGAAGACCCATCATAGGCTCATGCCACTCATTATCACTATGTTTCGCCACCTTTGGCCTCAGCCCTCTATTTTTTTTTTGCCTAAAACTCCTCCATTACCTATCTAGGGTTTTTAAGGGCATTTTTCTTGGTTTCATGACCTCCATGATTAAATCGTCAACAAGGCTTATATCTTGATGCTCTTACACCTCCTCCTATCCTTAAAATACCTCCATAAACACTTCCTATCACTCCTATCCGTCAGAATCATCATTTTTCTACAAAACCTAGTTTATTGCCACAAATTGACACTTTTTCAGGCTAGGCCTGTGTTTTGACCTTTTGGACTCGTTCCCCCCACTCAATTCCTGAAATTACACTTTCCTCTACTCCCTAACATCTGTCCCTATACCCCAAAATTTCCCCAAGAATTTAGACAACCCTTAACCCCTTCATTCCTCTCCCTCTACAAGGCAGTCCTAAATCCTCACACCAAACCCTAATTTCCTCTTCCAACTAAGCTAGGGATTGACATGAAATGGAGGCATAAGAGAAAAGGATTCATTTGATAGATCATGTAAGAAAGAATAAGTCTATACCAGCTCATAAAATTCATGCCTCCATCATTTTCCAAGAATTCATTCCAAGAGACAAGCCATGTGTCACACTTAGAGCTAGTTTTGCTTCAAATTGTGTTTCGAACCAAACAAAGATAAATTTAGAAAAAATGGGAGAGGTTTTTGTCCATAATACGGCCAAGAAGAAAAAAATCATTTATTTTTACAAAGGTATCATGGTTTGAGATCAATGTCAAAAATACAGATGTCACGGGAGAAATTCTGCACTTCTGGAGTGACCTTGGGAAAATTAGTTTTTCTCACAGCTGGAGTGTCCAAATGACATTATTAATAAGTCAAATGCCAACTAGACTTCAAGAGCTTTCCAATGAGCTATCATGATCTCACTATGGAAATGAGGAAGTCATTCAAAAGTGGTTTGCACCAGCACTCTGCATTTCTACACCAGCATTCAACACTTTTTGACCAGTGTTGGGAGAATCAGCTTTTGGATAGGTAAATGAACACAAAACAGAAAAAACAAAGCATTTTTGGAAATTATACTCAACCATATTTATAATGAGCTATCATTGGCTCAATTTGGAGTTGTGGAAGGCCTTCAAGAGTTGCCTACAACATCACTCTGCATTTTTGCACCATTCACCATTTTTACTAGTGTTGAGACAGTCTGTTTTTGGACATCCAAATGAACACACAATGAAACAACTCAAGTATATTTACAAATTATACATCCGTAGTTTTCCAACGAGCCATCCCGAGCCCAATTGTGACACCAGGAAGGCTTCCAAAACCTTGCTGCAAAAAGACCCTTTTGGTGCTACGCCCCTGTACACTGGTGCTACGCTCCTGTAGGAGCTCACAGTGAAAATTTGCACTGGACGCGGCGCTCCTGTGCAGTGGTGCTACGCTCCTGAGCGAGAAAGTGCAGAACTACCAGATTTTCTACAAAAAAGGCCAAAATTACAAATTTGTGCCAAAGTTCGATCTTCATCACACATAAAGGCTTTTTCACTGTATTTCTTGTAAAATTATGCCTCCCCATCCAATTCTTGAACTATAAGAGTGTTTTTTTAATTCCTCACCTTCATTTCATCTACAAAAAACTATTTGTTTGAATTTATAAAGAAATAGCATAGTCATTATGCCTCCAAAAGGAAATGATGAGCATCAAGGACCAAAAAGGAAAGCTTATTTCCATCACTCCCTTGTTAAGGTCATCATCACTCACCAGCTGGAGCGAAAAGGCATTTCTTGGGAAACCTTTATCACTCACCATGATTTCACCTCTTCATCTTCCATGCTATTGAAAATTATGCCACCTTCATCTCGAACTCCTCCTCATACTCCTTCCTTGCCCTCCACACACTATGTCTCACCTTCCTCTCATGAGTCATCCTCCCAAGCAAAAACATCTTCCATAGATAAAAGTGAACAAGAAGAAAGCAGTAAAAGTGAAGATGAAATTGATGATAAAAAAAAAAGCAAAACAACAGTGAAGAAGGCAGCCTACAGGGAGATAGTGAAGACAGTAAGGAAGGAGGCAACTATCAGGAAAACAGTGAGGAAGGAAGCAGCCATTAGGAAAACAGTGAAAATTGTGACAATGATGAAGCAAACAGTTCAAAGCTCAGTGGAAGCAGCAAATTTGATAAAGATAGAGGCAGCTCTCAAGAAGATAGTAAAGACAGTAAGGACAGTAAAGGAGGCGTTGGACAACAATACCCTCTTACAGAGCTACTTGCTCTAGAAATAGAGAATGATAAAGAGTCTTGGCTTGAGAGGGAAAATCAACATTTGGAAACCAAATTGGAGAAAGCTAACAAGGATTTGGGCCTACAAAGGAGAATGACCGAGCACTACAAGAAATTGAATCAGTTTGCCTAAAGGAAACTCAAAGCTGCCCAAAGGACACACCCAACAGAAAAACGTGGAAAAGGCCAATCCTGGCTTGGAATTATTTTTCGAGCTTCATTACATGTTTCTAAAAACCATTATGGGGTTTATTCACCAAAATTGGGCAATTTTGGACACGTTCTTGTTTTTTGTGAATTTTAGGCCTAAAAGCATAAAATCATGGGTGCCTTAACTTTTTCTCGGAGCATCCTCAGTTGAAGAAAATTATATTTTTTCATTCCTTTACATCAAAGGAACATGCTCAAAAAAATTTATATCAAATGAAGCTGTTTTGGTTCCTCAAAAAGGCCAAAAACAACCATTTTTTTACCTTTCTGCCCCTAATATCAGCAGGTGCTACACTCCTGGGTTTTTTCACTGTTTCTACTTTTTCACTAAATTCCAGGCATCTGATTGGAAAAAATCAAGTATTTTTTGAAAGTAGACATTCATATATTTCCAAGGAGCCATCACGTGCCAGAATCCAATGCCGCGAAGGGGTCAAAAACTCAGCTGCAACAGACCCCAATTTTTGTTGATTCGGAGCTACGCACAGAGACAACGTTTTTGCCAAAAAGTCAAAAAAAGACACTAATTAATGGAAAATTGGAATTTTAATATTTTCTTGGATAAAACACTCCTGATTTTATTGGGGATTTATGTTTTGGTGTGTTTCATTTATTTTCTTATCTCTTATGTGTCTTGGGCCTTGTATGGTCATTAAGCACATTTATGACATTTATGGCTGAATTAGGGTTTCTGGAAGCCTCTTAGGGTTTCCATCTCCTCATTTACTCCATAAATAGAGCATGAGGATCTTGTATATTTTTTTGGATGTTGATGACTTATGTTGAAGTAATACATAGTCCCTTGAAGCCTTTGATGAGAAATTGATGTCTTGGAGCTTATGCATGATCTGATTCACTTGTTGATGGAGAAGGACTATTTGCAAGATCCATAGGCCTGGTTGATGGTGAATTTTTCTCTTGTTAATGTTTTCTAAGTTTCTCATATGTTTTCCATCCATCCATGCTGCATTAGGACAAAAAATTTAGACTAAGATATGCTTGTTGATGGCACCTTACATCTGTTTGTTTCCTTCACTTCCTAAATGTTTTCTTCTGCTTAAGATATGTTAGAGAATTCATATTTTTCTCTCTAATAAGTTTTTGGCTTGTCTATTTTCTTGAATGATTTAGATCAGTTAGTATCAATAATGATTTATGGCTAGCCCTACATATTTTTACCTCTGAAGTACTCTATTCTTGAAATCATCTTTTGAAGCAGCTTTGCCTATAGTTTGTCAAAGAAGTCTGTCTTAACCATACTCTTTTCATTACTAAGCTAAAATTGTCTCAAGGAACTCTCATAGCTATCACTGTGGCTGCTAGGGTTTGTCTCTTCTTCTATGGTTATATTTACTTGTGCAACTTAAATGTTTTTCCTTCTCTTGATGATAAAACCCGTGAAAGATTAAATGAGTTTTTTCCTTTCTATGTTTTATCTGAATTTTGTCTTGGTTGATTATCTGCTTCCAATCTGAAATAAAATGGATTAGGTGTTGCTTAACCCTTTCACTCTCTTGCTATGATTATAAATCTTCTAGCTCTCTCAGTTTACAAGTATATAAAGGATTCTACTTCTGCCCTTTATTAGCTTGTTTTTCTCAAGTTTAATGTCCATCTCATGATCCTTCACAACCTTAAAGATCCACCAACCAAGTTAAATTTCCCTGCAAATGCTCTTGAAATCATTGATGAACTCATTCATGACCTTATTTGACTCCATTGCCCAATGACTTAACAATCTCCCTTGTTTTCTATCTAAACCCATTTGAGCATCATACCCAACCAAAAACAATCAAAATACCCTGCACTTAACATCTAGCCTAAAATCAACCCTAATCAGCAAACAAGTTCACATCTTTGCACCTACTAGAGAGATCCCTCTCTGAATCCAGGAAGGCTAGGTCCTAGGATTTCAAAGCTTGGTTTGATGTTACCATGTACCTTTGTATCTCAGTCAATCTAGAAAATTAATGGGAGCTAACATAATGGCAATCACGGTGGGACCCTGAGTGATAAAAAAACTTAGACTTCTCTAAACCTTTCAAAAAAACCCTTAAGAGTACTATCTTGTGGATTTATCCCACTACTCACACCAACATAATTGCGATCACAGTGGGACTGAGTTCATAGTAGCATGACAAACTCTTATAGACTCATATACATCCCTAGTTTGACTTAAAAACCAACCCATAGCCAGAGTAGAAACTAATTACTTCACCATCCTAGAAAGATAATGACTTAGTTAGGGGATACTCATTAAGGCTGCATAAAGAAACTAAAAACCCAAAATTACTCCCTAGATTGATTTTTTATCAAGAATTTGGTGGTGGACCATTGTATACATATCTTCAAAATTTCAAAAAAATCCACCTGGCGACTCCACTAACCTCTAGTAGGCCTTCCTCATCCCACTGGTCTTCAGTAACCCTGTTGACCCCACTAGTTCTCATAAACTCCCCTGGGAATGCATTAAGCAATCAAAATGATGTTGATGGTGGACAGCGGAATTGAAACCTTCCACTTGGCGACTCCACAAATCTTAATACACCTAAAGACTCCACTGGTAGACAACTCTAAGACTGGTTGAAAAGATTCAATGACCCTTTCTGATTTACAAACATGGATCCAAAGATACAAAGGAGATATGCTCCAATGAATAGAGATCACATCCCTGGGTTCCCACACAAATTTCCTCAGATAGAGTGGGACAAAAACCTCCCTAGGTTTCAAGATGAAAAGTCTGATGACCCTTTGTTACACCTCATCAAGTTTCATATCCATGTATGGGGGTTAAAAGCTGAATGGCATGAGGACTGTCTTATGAATATTTTCATGCTAACATTAGAAGGGAAGGCAAGGGAATGGTATGAGAGTCTAAGACCTTGTAGCTTGTTTTCCTTAAAAGATATATACAAGGCATTTTATGAGCATTATAAACAAAATTCCCCACCTTTATCATTGGCTGAAAATTGTTGTGATCAATCTCAGGATATCATACAGTACCTTTTAGATAGTGATGAATATTTGAAAAATTTGCATCCTGAAGACCTCTTAACATCCATTCATGAATTTCATTCTCAAGATAGATATCATGACAACCTAGAGGAGTTAGTTGAGGAAGAACCCAATTAATAAATAGAAGAAAACCCACAGGATCTCTCTGAAGGCATATGTGATGATTCACCATCTCTTCTAGGTGAGGCTCAAGAAAACATTCAACCTCAAAATCAGCCTTCACAAGAGAAAGAGAACTGTTGTGCTTCTATCCAAAAAAAGAGAAAAATGCCTCCTCTTTTGACTGAAGATGAAATCAATCAGATTAGAAACATGCAACCAGCCTCTAAGCCTTCATGTGAACAAAACATTTCTGTTCTTTTTCCTACCAATCCCATCTACCATAAATTAGAAAGTGAACTTGTAGATCAACTCAAAGAAGAACAAAATGATAATCCAATATGTTTGATTGGTGATGTTACATATGTTTATAATTTTCCAAATTTTGATCAGTCTAATGATGATGTCCTCCAAACAGAAACTAACTTTGCAAAGAAATCAGTAGTTGGTTTGTGGGAAGAAGATCAGTGTCATCAACTTGAAAAACGTAATCAACCAATACAAGTCACCTATGAAACTGATGAGGAAAGCGTTGAAATTTTAGAAGTGAGGAGTCTCTGACTCATTGCCCTACTTCACTTTAGTCCTTCAGAAATAATTTTCATATGATTGGAAATCAGCAATATTTCAGTTTTGATGATGAGGTTGGGAAAGATAATGAGTTTATTGAACCAGTTGTTAATGAAAAGCCTTTTCCTAAAAGGGATGAAGAAATCATTTCGGACATAGAATCCTCCTCAGCTTCAGAATTGCAGCCACC
Source organism: Pinus albicaulis (assembly GCA_034641835.2). Taxonomy (NCBI): domain Eukaryota; kingdom Viridiplantae; phylum Streptophyta; class Pinopsida; order Pinales; family Pinaceae; genus Pinus; species Pinus albicaulis. Next base: position 1,089,703,628 of record CM076575.1, read on the forward strand.
AAGTCCCATTGAATTTCAAATTGTAGATGAAGACTTGGAAAATGATAACCACATAAGAGTTGTTGAACTACCTTCACAAGAAGACTTACTGCCAAGGAGTGCTCCTACTCATCAACATGATGGCCTCCTCAAAAAATTCAGCCCATTCATTCAAAATACATCAGATTTTCTAGAGTACAACATTGCAATCTATGATGAGTTTACCAATTCAGATGATCATGAGGAAGAGGATGAGTTTCTTTCCCAAAGGAGTCCTAAGCTCACCCAATTGAAGGAAGAAGCAGTCTTGGAACAAGCTTATCTCCCAAATCCTCTAAGCCAGGTATTGTTTCAAGATCCCTTTGCTGATTTGTTAGAGGCACTTGAAGAGGGAGTAAAACATGTCAAGGGCAGTTTGATGCAGAATTTTAAGAACATTTTACACACTACTGTTCAAACACAAGTGAGGGGGGAGTGGCTTTTTAATTTTGTCAACACCCTCAAAGAGCTAAACCAAGATCCCTCATGGAATCATCTGCTTGATTGGATTGGAAAAGAGATTTCACCAGTTGAATGTATATCATGTATAGGTTAGATTAGGATAGATAGACAATAAAATAAGCTCAACACTATGAGCATATATTTACCTTTAGTTTTAGATTGTTTCGACCAAGAAGAGAGAAAAATTAAAAAACAAAGAAAAATGAAAAAAGAGGGCAGATGAAAAGAAGAGGTACAGCCCCATACCCAAAAATAGTGATGCTGAAAGTGTGCAAGTCTAAATGCCACTACTTGTTTTTGAAAAAGAAGTCTTGTTCAGTCATCTAGCCTAATCATGGTTGAACATGTTTTCAATTTATTTGTTGATAACTTAGTGAAAGAAAGCTTGTTAAATCATTCAAACTTGACTTGTAAAAAAGGATAGATTAGGGAATGAAAAGATACTGGTTCCACATGCTCAAAACAGAACCAAAGAGGAAGATGAGGATGCATAACAAATGATAGATCACAGCCCTTATCTTTCTATTTTACTTTTATACAAAATATTGTTTGTGTGTAGCTTGTTCTTATGCCACAACTCATGGTAAGTCAGATTGTCTAATCCCGATTTAAACCATCCTTTCAATTTCATGTTTAGAGCTTAGAGAATGAAGTTTTTCAAATAGCTTAATCTTGACAAATGATTAGACTAGGTAGAGAATAAGAGAGTTCATTAGCCTAATCTGAACTCTTGGAAGAAATAAGGGTACAATTAGATAGTTTGATTTGTGTTTTCAAAAATAAAAATGTCAAGGGTTTTCCAGTTCAAATGCACCCAAGGAAGAAAAAATGTTAGGAAAGTAGGTTGGCTAGGTAGAGATGATGTTGATGTTAATCATGTTTTTTCAAATTACTAAAGATCACAGCTTCAAGCAAGCATGAACAAGTGAAAGAGGTAAAAGCCTGCCCAATGGATGAGGCACTAGTCTTCATAAACCAAAAGATCTGAAAGTTCTGGACACCTCCTGAAAATTAGCTGCCCTCCCCAAGTGGAGCCACTGTTAGTCATCCATAATTTTCACTATCTAAATATGACTAAGTATCGGTTCTGGATTTCTAGAAACAAAGTTCATGAACATTGTGAGTTCTAGAAATCTCACAGCATTCATTATCCTTAGGATAATTTTTTCACTATTTCATCATTCCGTCATGCCAAGCTCAGCTCACCCATCCCAGAAGACCCATCATGGGCTCATGCCACTCATTATCACTATGTTTTGCCACCTTTGGCCTCAGCCCTCTATTTTTGTTTTGCCTAAAACTCCTCCATTACCTATCTAGGGTTTTTAAGGGCATTTTTCTTGGTTTCATGACCTCCATGATTAAATTGTCAACAAGGCTTATATCTTTATGCTCTTACACCTCCTCCTATCCGTAAAATACCTCCATAAACACTTCCCATCACTCCTATCCCTCAAAATCATCATTTTTCTACAAAACCTAGTTTATTGCCACAAATTGACACTTTTTAAGGCTAGGCATGTGTTTTGACCTTTTGGACCCCTTCCCCTCACTCAATTCTTGAAATTCCACTTTTCCCTTCTCCCTAACATCTACCCCTATCCCCCAAAATTTCCCCAAGAATTTAGACAGCCCTTAACCCCTTCATTCCTCTCCCTCTGCAAGGCAGTCCTAAATCCTCACACTAAACCCTAATTTCCTCTTCCAACTAAGCTAGGGATTGACATGAAAGGGAGGCATAAGAGCAAAGGATTAATTTTATAGATCATGTAACCAATAATAAGTCTATACCAGCTCATAAAAATCATTCCTCCATCATTTTCCAAGAATTCGTTCAAAGAGACAAGCCATGTGTCACACCTAGGGCTAGTTTTGCTTCAAATTGTGTTTCGAACCAAACAGAGATGAATTTGGAAAAAATGGGAGAGGTTTTTTTCCATAATATGGCCAAGAAGAAAAAAATCCTTCAGTTTTACATATTGATCATGGTTTGAGATCAATGTCAAAAATACAGATGTCACGGAAGAAATTTTTCACTTCTGGAGTGACCTTGGGAAAATCAGTTTTTCTCACAGCTGGAGTGTCCAAATGACTTTCTTAATAATTCAAATTTCAACTAGAATTCAAGATATTTCCAATGAGCTATCATGAGCTCACTTTGGAATTGAATAATTCATCCAAAAGTGGTCTGCACTAGCACTCTGCATTTTTCCACCACCATTCAGCACTTTTTGACCAGTGTTGGGAGGATCAGTTTTTGGATAGGTAAATAAACACCAAATAGAAAAACAAAAAGAATTTTTGGAAAATATACTCAACTAGATTTCTAATGAGCTATCATGAGCTCAATTTGGAGTTGTGGAAGGCCTCCAAGAGTTTCCTGCAACATCACTCTGCATTTCTGCACTATTCACCATTTTTTACTAGTGTTGGTACAGTCAGTTTTTGGACATCCAAACGAACACCAAATGAAAAAAATCAAGTATATTTATAAAGTAGACATCCGTAGCTTTCCAAAGAGCCATCCACAGCCCAATTATGACACCAGGAAGGCTTCCAAAACCTTGCTGCAAAAAGACCTTTTGGTGCTACGCGCTTGTACACTGGTGCTACGCTCCTGTAGGAGCCCACAATGCAAATTTGCACTGGACGTGGCGCTCTTGTGTAGTGGTGCTATGCTCCTGAGTGAGAAAGTTCAGCACTGCTAGATTTTCTACATAAAAGGCCAAAATTGCAAATTCTTGCCTAGAGTTCGGTCTTCATCACACATAAAGGCTTTTTCACGGTATTTCTAGTAAAATTATGCCTCCCCATCCAGTTCTTGAACTATAAGAGTGTTTTTTTTATTCCTCACCTTCATTTCATCTACAAAGGGATGTTTGTTTGAATTTATAAATAAATAGCATAGTAATTATGCCTCCAAAAGGAAATGATGAGCATCAAGGGCCAAAAAGGCAAGCTTATTTCCATCACTCCCTTGTTAAGGTAATCATCACTCACCAGCTGGAGCGAAAAGGCATTTCTTGGGAAACCTTTATCACTCACCATGATTTCACCTCTTCATATTCCATGCTATTGAAAATTATGCCACCTTCATCTCAAACTCCTCCTCATACTCCTTCCTCGCCCTCCACACACTATGTCTAACCTTCTTCTCATGAGTCATCCTCCCAAGCAAAAACATCTTCCATAGATAAAAGTGAACAAGAAGAAAGCAGTAAAAGTGAAGATGAAATTTATGATGACAAAAAAAGCAAAACAACAGTGAAGAAGGAAGCCTACAGGGAGATAGTGAAGACAATAAGGAAGGAGGAAACTATCAGGAAAACAGTGAGGAAGGAGGCAGCCATTAGAAAAATAGTGAAAATAGTGACAATGATGAAGAAAACAATTCAAAGCTCAATGGAAGCAGAAAATTTGATAAAGATAGAGGTAGCTCTCAAGAAGATAGTAAAGATAGTAAGGACAGTGAAGGAGGTGTTGGACAACAATACCCTCTTACGGAGCTACTTGCTCTAGAAAATGAGAATGATAAAGAGTCTTGACTTGAGAGGGAAAATCAGCATTTGGAAAAAAAATTGGAGAAAGATAGCAAGGATTTGGGCCTACAAAGGAGAATGACTGAGCACTACAAGAAATTGAATCAGTTTGCCTGAAGGAAACTCGAAGCTGCCCAAAGGAGGCGCCCGGCGGAAAAACGTGGAAAAGGCCAATCCTAGCTTGGAATTCTTGCTCCATCTTCATTACATGTTTCTAAAAACCCTTAAGGGGTTTATTCACCAAAATTGGGCAATTTTGGACACGTTCTTGTTTTTTGTGAATTTTAGGCCTAAAAGCATAAAATCATGGGTGCCTTAACTTTTTCTCGGAGCATCCTCAGCTGAATAAAATTATATTTTTGGATTCCTTGACATCAAAGGAACATGCTCAGAAATTTTCAAGCAAATGAAGCTGTTTTTGTCCCTCAAAAAGGCCAAAAACAACCATTTTTTACCTTTCTTCCCCTAATATCAGCAGGTGCTACACTCCTTGGTTTTTTCGTTGTTTCTACTTTTTAACTAACTTTTGGGCATTATATTGGGAAAAATCAAGTATTTTTGGAAGGTAGACATCCGTAGCTTTCCAACAAGCCATCACGGGCCCAAATCCGATGCCGGGAAGGGGTCCAAAACTCAGTTGCAACAGACCCCAATTTTTGTTGATTTGGAGCTACGCACAAAGATCGCTTTTTTTCCAAAAAGTCAACAAAAGACACTAATTAATGGCAAATTGGTTTTTTAATATTTTCTTTGACAAAAAACTCTTGAATTGATTGGGGAGTTATGTTTTGGTGTGTTTCATTTATTTTCTTATCTCTTATGTGTCTTGGGCCTTGCATGGTCATTAAGCACATTTATGACATTTATGGCTGAATTAGGGTTTCTGGAAGCCTCTTAGGGTTTCCACCTCCTCATTTGTTCCATAAATAGAGCATGAGGCTATTGTATATTTTTTTGGATGTTGATGACTTATGCTGAAGTAATACATAGTCCCTTGAAGCCTTTGATGAGAAATTGATGTCTTGGAGCTTATGCATGATCTGATTCACTTGTTGATGGAGAAGGACTGTTTGCAAGATCCATAGGCCTAGTTGATGGTGAATTTTTCTCTTGTTAATATTTTCTAAGTTTCTCATATGTTTTCCATCCATATATGCTGTAGTAGGACAAAATATTTATACTAAGATATGCTTGTTGATGGCACCTTAGATCTGTTTGTTTCCTTCACTGCCTAAATGTTTTCTTCTACTTAAGATATGTTAGAGAATTCATCTTTTTCTATCTAATAAGTTTTTGGATTGTCTATTTTCTTGAATGATTTAGATCAGTTAGTATCAATTATGATTTATGGCTAGCCCTGCATATTGTTACCATATTGTTTTGTTACCTTCTCTAGCCCTACAAACATTTTACCAAAGAGGGGCATGATGAAGCCCATTGTTGGAAACTACATCCCGAATTAAGGCCAAAGAAACCAAATAACAAAGGGAAACAAAACATGACTTCCACCACACAACAAGATCTTGGATTTGATTTAGAAGATGACACCAAGATAATAGCCATGGTTAACAAAGAAAAGGAAGCCATAGCGAGTACTAGTTCCTCAAATAGTCACAACAACACTCGAAATGAGGACAGAAGGATAGAATTGTTCCATGTTAGAGTGATTTCAAATCATACAAATATTGATGCATTTTTTGATAGTGGGTTACAAGAAAACATGATTTCAGAAGACTTAGTCAAAAATCTTAACCTTGAAACCTTACCACATCATAAACCATACCCTTTTGGTTGCATAGTTAAGAATGTCGATTTACAGGTTACAAGGAAATGCATATTTAGATTTGCTATTACTGCAAACTTTGTTGATGAAGTTGAGTTAGATGTCATTCCACTTGACATTTTCGAGATTATCTTGGGAATTCCATATTTGTATGATAGGAAAGCAATGTTTTATCACCATGAGAACAAATATCATTTTCTTAAGGAAGGGGTGGAGTATATTGTGAGAGCTCATTGCAAGAAACTGAGTATTTATTTAGTTAATGTAGGGAAAATGAAGAGGCTAGTTAATGAAAGTAAAATTTTTGTGCTTCTCATGATCAAGAAAAAGGATGATGTTGACTATGAATCTTTTGAAGGATGTGATGAAAAATTAAAATATGATTTGTTTGATGTGGTAAGTCATCATGGCAATATGTTTCAAGAACCAAATGGGTTACCTCCCAAGAGGCGAATAGAGCATGAGATTCAGTTGTAGCAAGATGTTCCACTTCCAAACATTGGTATGTATCGCATGTCAATTATGGAGATTTTGGAAATTAGGAAGCAAATTCAATAATTTCTAAACAAAGGTATCATACGTCCATATATTTCTCCATGTGGTTCACCAAATTTTTTGGTACCAAAGAAGGATGGGACTTGGTGCATGTGCATCAATTCCGTGCACTGAATAAAATCACGGTAAATAATCGCTACCCACTCCCATGCATTGATGATTTTCTAGATCAGTGGAAGTATGCAAGATATTTCACTAAGTTAGACTTGCGAAGTGGTTATCATAAAGTTATAAAAGTTGAAAAGGGCATTTGGAAAACTTCTTTCAAAACTAAACAAGGATTGTTTGAGTGGTTAGTTATGCCATTTGGTCTAAGAAATGCTCCAGCTACTTTCATGAGAGTCATGAATGATGTACTTAGACCATTTCTAGATGACTTAGTCATTTTTTATTTAGATGAAATAATTATATTCAGCAAATCAAGAGAAGAACATTTCATGCATGTGAACAAGGTACTTGATGTCTTGAATAAAGAGAAATTGTTTTTAAAAATGTTGAAGTGTGAGTTTGGCAAGACTTCTTTGGCATATTTGGGACACATTGTTGGAGGAGTTGGGTTTAATATCGATCCTTCCAAAGTAGACATCATTCTGAATTGGCCCAAGACCAATACAGTTACAGAGGTAAGAAGCTTTCTTGGGGCAGCATAGTATTGGAGGAAATTCATTGCTAATTTTTCTTCCATTGCAGCTCTGTTACATGCATTGACAAGTGTCAAGACAGTCTTCCATTGGGAAGATGTACAGAAAAAATCATTTGATTCTTTAAATCAAAGTATATGTTCAACACCAGTATTAGCACTTCTGAATCTTAGACAGCCATTTGAGATCCAAACATTTGCAAGTGATTATTCTATGGGAGTAGTGCTCATGTAGCATGGTAAGCCTATTTCGTTTCGTTCTGAAATTTTTAATGGACCTGTGACTAGTAATCCCACCTATGATAAAGATTTATATGCATTGGTACAAAGTGTAAAGAAATGGAAGCACTATAGAAATTATACAAGATGCATGTATATTACTAGACTCCTCTGATCTAATAAAATAATCTTATGTTAAATACAGAATCCTTCCACTTAATTCTTTGTGAAAATTAAATCGCCAATTGAAAAACACATATGAAGCAAAATCAATCGCACATAAACACAGTTTTTTAACGGGAAAGCTTAAATCTAAAAACCAAAACTATCATATATTATGTATATCAATGGATCATGTAAGAATCTCATACAAAGATTAGTACATCAAGCTCTCAGTACAATCAACAATCATTACACATTGTCATGCAGAAATTTCCATATCTATGCACCAATTTCTTGCCTCCTGACAGCCTGCCTCCACTGCGCAATCTCTGTTGTAGAAAACCCCTGAATGAATTTGAATTGGCCTTGCCTTGACTACGCAATACTCATTGGCATCTCCAATGTGTGTTAGATGCATTGAATGCACCACTATAGTCACAACAGATAGTCCATATTACCCTTTCACCTATCTCTCCACTAGGTCTCCACTGGAACTGACATGCAAGTAGTTAATTGTTGTATTTTTTTAGTTGCAAGTGAGTCTCTAGTTGTGAATTAATTAAATAATTAATCCACTAAACTCTCACTAGCATATCTTCAGTTAGAACTAGATACAACTATCACAATTGAGTTTAACTCACTTAACTAAGTTAAACTAAATAACAACTCCCATAACTACTCTTCCAACTCTGTCACAACTCTGCCACTTCAATTCTAATTGATTCCTCCATGCATGAGTCACCAACCACCCTACGAATTGTGTAATTCCTTCATCCCACTGATTTTCCAAATCTGTTCACTGAAATAAAGTGCTCTAAGAGAATAAGTTGATATTTATTGTCGGATTATTATTAAGGGCTATTAATAATCGACATGCATCTATTTTTAGATTAGCAATCTATAAATAGACTTCGACCAATATTCTAAAAATATAATCTCATCTATTTTTCCAACTTGATCAACCATCTACAAATAGCATCCTGCAACTTATATAATATTCTCACCATGTCTAAAAATAAACATACACCTAAAAATAGCCTGCGGGCCCCACTTAGTGAAGGTGCTTAATTTTCACTAAGATCATCATCTTGTTGAATCTCAACACTCCCTCTCAACAAGATAGGGATTATCCTTCACCCCAATCCTATCTCTATGGTATTCGAGTTTGCTCCTGGTGAGCACCTTCGTTAGAATATCTGCATCCTAATCTTTCGTAGGAATGTACTGAAGCAACATGATCTTCCGCTGCACACAATCTCTAATATGATGATACTAGATATCTATATGCTTAGATCTATCATGAAACACGGGATTAATCAAGAGTTTAATGCAACTCTGATTATCACAATGTATCACTGTAGGATCTAAATGAGAACCGAACAAACCGACTAGGATCTTCCTCATCCAGATAGCCTTACATGCAACTTGACTTGCTGCCATGTATTCTACTTCTGCTGAATTGAGTGCCACGGATCTTTGTTTCCTGCTCTACCAAGAAATTTTTGTAGATCCAATAATAAAAACCCCTCCTGATGTGCTATTTCTGTCTGTTGGGCTGCCTACCCAATCTGCATCCGTGAAGCCATGCAACTTCACCTCATCCGTCTGTCTGTACCATCAGCCATACTCAGATGTGCCCCTAAGATATCTCAGGACATTATTTCCTTCCTTCCAAAAGATCTTGTTAGGCTTAACCATCGCTTGACTAAGCTATTTTACCGCATAGCATATGTCTGGTCTTGTATTAACTAAATACATGAGTGAACCTACCAACTGTCAATAGACAGTAGAATCCACTACCTCTGCCGATGTAGCATCCTCTTTCCTTCAATTTCCTGGAAGAGGAGTATCCATGGGCTTGCAGTCCTGCATGTGAAACTTACCAAGTATCTCCCGAGCATACTTGCCTTGAGACACAAATAGTTCACCTTCTCGCTGCAATATTTCCAATCCAAGGAAATAATGAAGGAGGCCCAAATCCTTCATCTCAAAATCCTTTGCAAGATCTTCCTTGCATGAGTGTATCAACTTCTCATCACCCGTTAGTTTTAAATCATCAACATAAAGAAAAATTACTAAAAGCTTACCCTCCACCACAATTTGGTATAGGTTTTCATCCACCTCACTCTTGGCAAAGCCAAGTCCATTGAAATAGCTATCGATCCGTGTGTACCAAGCACAGGGTGCTTGCTTCAGCCCATACAACGCTCTTTTGAGTTTGCACACATGTGACTCACTGCTGAAGATCTCAAATCCTTCAAGCTTCTCAATGTACACTTCTTCCTCAATGATCCCATTAAGGAATGTAATATTCACATCCATCTGATGAATGTGCCAATCCATCTGTGTTGAGAGAGCAAGGATGGTCCTTTTGGAAGAATATTGTGCGACAAGTGCAAAGGTTTCTTCATAATTAATCCCCTCGATCTATGAGAAGCCCTGGGAAACAAATATTTCCTTATACTTATCGATGCTCCCATCAGCAGCTTGCTTTACCTTGTAGATCCATCTTGAACCTACCACTGATTTACCAACCGGCCTTGGAAAAATCTCCCAAGCATTGTTTCTGACAATGGAGTCATACTCCTCCACCATGGCATCTACCCATGTGGGATCCTGCGCAGCTTCCTCAAAGGAAGATGGCTCTGTCACGATACACTTTATCATGACAGCCATGTATCCAATGAATCATTCAGGTGATTGTCTCTGTCTGTGTTATGATGCAGGGACTCCTACATTCTATGCCGCATCAAGCTTCAGTCTCTCAGCTTCTGTCGTACGCATTTTTCCTATTCTGATGTTTGGATTTACATGAGTGGACTCCTCCACTCCATGATCCTCCTCCTGGGGCTGATCCACATCTTGAGGCTCATCTTTGGGAACAAAAAGTTCCTCCTCTGCATGCAAGTGTAACTCCCTCTCAAGCGACAACTTCATGGCTTTCTCCTCATTGAATTTTATATCCCGTTGCACCACAATCATCCGACTGTTTGGAAAATACACATGATAATTATGGGGTGTTTCTGTGTACCCCACAAATATCCCAACTTCTGCAGTCAGCTCCATCTTCTTCCTAGCGTCCTTTGTCACATGAATGTAAACAGATGAGCCAAAATTCTTCAAATGAGAAATATCAGGCCTCTTACCAGTAAAAGCTTCTTCAGGTGTACTCATGCCAAGTACTCTATGAGGACAATGGTTTTTCACATAAACTGCAGTATGCATGCTTCCACCCATAAGTGCATCGGTAGGCCCTGGTCATGTAGCATAACTCGTGCAGCACCCACGATCTTTCTGTTCTTCCTCTCCGCGACCCCATTCTGTTGTGGGTTATGAGTTCTATTGGAATTCCTTATTTTCTACAAAAGTCTTTGAATTCGTTCGAGATATATTCACCACCATTATCACTCCACAGAGCCTTCACTTGCTTCCCTGACTCCTTCTCCACCAATGCTTTAAACTCACAGAACTTTGAGAATGTTTCGCTCTTCTTCTACACGAAGAATATCAAACATCTATGAAAATATTCATCAACAAATATAACATAATACCTATGTTTTGTTGTTGACGCAACCGATAAAGGTCCACACACGTCTGTGTGAATTCTCTCCATGATCACCAAAGCACGGTTCTCCTTCTCATAAAAGGTGTTATTCACAAACTTACCCATAGTACATCACTTGCATTGATCTTACTGTGCAAGAGTACCCTTGGGAAGTCTAGTAGAAATCTGCTGCAAAATATTCAAGGAGCCATGGTGAAGATGGCCCAATCTCTTGTGCCATAATTCACCCTCATCCAGGATCACCACTTCTTCTGCTTTGCCCATCATTGCAGCACAGCCATCTACCTCCAACTTGTAGAGATTCTTAACTCGAATCCCTATCCTCTTGGTTTGACCCATTGTTTTATGTCACACGAAATCTTTTCCCTCACTGAAAACAACATCATAACCTCTATCCTCCAACATCGCGACCTAGACCAAGTTCTTCTTCAGACCTGGAACATGCATAACATCTTTCAACAGAAATGGTTTACCTGAATCCCTCTCAAAGGTAATGGTTCCATTGTCAGTCACACTATATCTACCATCGTTGCCCATCTATATATGCATTTGGGGATCTTTCTCCTCCAAGTCACTAAATAACTCTGTGTCTCCAGTCATGTGGAAGGAAGCATCACCATCAAGATACCACACTGATCCCATTGCGCTTGAAACCAAGCATGTGATCAAATAGAAATCGAGTTCAAACTGCGAGGCTAAGGCCTCACCCGCTGCAGCTCCAACAGCCTTCTTGTTCTTCTTTTTCTGTGGGCAGTTATTGGCGAGATGCCCATGTTCATGACAATGAAAACACTTCACTTTGGAAAAATCCAGCATCTTTCCTTTAGCCTCGGATTTTGGATGGGATTTCTTCCCCTTACCTTTCCTTAATTTGGCAGCCAAAGCGCAATTCTCTTCATCATAATTCTTTGATGAAAAGCCATCCTTGGTACTTCGCCTTATCTCCTCCTGCACTAGATCCGACCAAAGTCGCTCCCAATCTGACAGTTTCTCCCATCCATTGACAGAGTCCTGATAGCTATGCCAAATATTTGGTAGCCCAAGGAGAGCCAAGCTCACTAAGTCATCATCCACAACTGTGATTCCCACCTCCCCAGCTCATCCCTACATTGGACAAACTTCGTGAGATATTTTGGAATATTGTCGCCCTTCTCCATTTTTATTTTTCTGAGCTTATCTTTCAGCACCAACTTCCTATGGTTTTTGCTGCTTTGGAAAAGATCTGTCAAAGCCTTCCACATTGAAAATGGAGTGGCTTTCCTGTGAAGGCTTGACACAATATGGTCCTTCACACCTTCCAACAGAATTCTTCTTGTCTTTGCTACCTTCTTTTGCCATGCGTCAAGCAATGCAGCATCGCTAGAAGTAGGCTTAGGAACATCGCTTTCGATGAAATCCTTCAGAGCATTATCTTCAAGCACCGCCTCCATCATGTCCTTCCAAGCTATGTATTTCGAGCTATCCTCAAGGGAATACTCCAACCACAACCCTTTGAAATCCATTTCAATGAATACTCAACTGTCGCACCAAGAAATCTCTGCAGCAAATTCGAATTGTCCACTAGCACAAATCTCAACACCGCTTCAAGATTGCAATCTTCAGTTATTAACACTACTCTAATACCATGTAAAAATTATACAAGGTGCATGTATATTACCAGACTCCCATGATCTAACAAATTAATCTTATGTTAAATACAGAATCCTTCCACTTAATTCTTCGTGGAAATTAAATCGCAAATTGAAAAACACATATGAAGCAAAATCGATCACACATAAACACATTTGTTTAACAGGAAAGCTTAAAGCTAAAAACCCCAAATATCATATATTATGTAAATCAATGTATCATGTAATAATCTCATACAAATCTTAGCACATCAAGCTCTCAATACAATCAATAATCATTATACACTGTCATGCAGAAATTTGCATATCTATGCACCAATTTCTTGCCTCCTGACAGCCTGCCTCCACTGCGCAATCCCTGCTGAAGAAGACCCCTGAATGAATTTGAATTGGCCTTGCCTTGACAATGCAATCCTCATTGGCATCTCCAATGTGTTTCATATGCATTGAATGTATCACTATAGTCACAACAGATAGTCCATCTCACCCTTTCATCTATTGTTGGTGCTAAAAGAGGTGGCTTTTTATTGACAAATCTAGTGCTTTCTCATTTAATTATCAACCCGGGGTAAGTATTTTTATTCCAATAGTTTTGGCATAATATATGTGAGTCAGTTCGTCTAACAGATGTTCCTTGTCACTTATGAGGAAAATTTTGCTAACTTCCTAAGCTTGCTTATCCTACGAGGGGTGGCTTGGATAGGTTTTTAACCTAAGATTGAGCAAAAAGATTTTGCATCTATCTAATGGAATTAAATAGTAGTTTAACTGAACAGAACAAAAATCTAGAGAAATCAAACAACAATTGAATTGAATTCAACAATAAACTGAAAAATAATGGAATTGAATGGAACAACAGTCTAACTAAGCTAAACAGTAATGGAATCGAATTGAATTAGCAGTCTAGCTAACTAAGCAGTAATGGAACAGCAGTATAACTAGCTGAGCAGTAATGGAACAGCAGGATAACTAAGTTGAACAGTAATGAAATAGTAGTATAGCTGAAGAGAATTAAATAAATCGTACAACAATTATTCAAGTAATTTTGCAATGGAATTCTCTTTATTACTTAATTAATCAACATTGATCAATGGTTGAACGCTTTGTTATGCTAGAAGAAGAATGAAATTCATAAAAGTAGATAATATTGAAATCAACTTGTTCTACGATCTGTAACTCAAATGCAATGGTATTAAAATAATTGGAACTATCTACTGATAATAAAATATTGTCGTAAGTCGGAAAATACGATTGTGATTGTCCTACTTCAAGAACGCAATTTCTAACAAACCTGACGAAAGAGAACTATATCTGTACTGAATGGAAATATACTTTACAACTACATAAGATTCTTAAGCATTGGTTCTGCAACTACACATAGTATGAAAACTTGTGTGGAACTTCTAGAGGTTGGGCCCAGACCACGAGAAGCCCTAGCGCAGTAAAAACTTCAAAATATTATTGTTCAAAGCTCTATATTACATCTAGTGATGTTACAAAAACACAATTAGAAAGATTGATTCTGATGTGTCTATTGCAGAATGAATTTCATGTCCTATCTCCGACTCCCCTTCTTGTCTGTCTTTCACCCTTTTAATGGTGATTTCAAAAATGCAAAAGTATTTCCCAAATGACAGCCCACTGCGCATGGTTGTCATTTGAGTTCTTGGACTCGAATTCGTCTATATGCCTTCTGCCAGCTACTGGGAGTTACCGAGATTTCATATGTTTGTGTCCGTTGGTTGGCTTCTGTTTCCTATTGGTCCAACCATTCTGCCTTCTTGCATGCGGAGATAAGAGAAGTCAATTTTCTATTACAAAAACATCCTTTTCATCATTAGTCTAATGTTCTCGTTTTCATAATATTTTATTCTCTTTATTGTTAATATGAAGAGGAATTCCCCCATAATTTGAAGTACTTAAAGGGTGAGAACATACCTTAATTTGGGCCCAACATACTCCCCTGCTTACCTAGTTTCATGTCCTCATGCAAACAAATGATTTAGATGTAGCTGCATTAAGGACTAGGCAGTGTAGGCCTTTTCATTGTATGCTCTGAAGCCTTGTTTTCATTTCATGAGTGCAAAGGCAGCGCCTGTGGCTCCTTCTGGTAATTCATAATTGTGACTATAATCCTCGGGAGGATGCCAGAGGAGAGGTTTTCTGTATCTGCATCCCAACCAGGCAAGCCCATGCTGTAGACTAGGCTCCTGTATGAAAGGAATCTGGAGGCAGCAGCCTTGAAATTCCTGTAACTGAATGGCTCCCTATTCTTCACATTATTCGTGGAGGCCATCCATCTCACTGGAGGATGGCACTTGCTGCCTCTACAATTGGAAAGTTTGTAGGCTCGCTTCAAAGGGTATTTCCTCCCATAGCTAATATGCTCTTTTCCTCTAATTATTTTTCTTCTTGGCTCTGTTGTTTCGACTGGATTTTTTCTGCAATCAGAAAAGATATTGCGGCTCTGTGTAGATAATATTCATGCCTTAATTTTAGTGTTCCTCTGGTCTTATCGATGCGTCTAACGAGATTTGTGCAAGGATTTCACATGCTTATCGAATTAAGTGCAATTACACCCCTTCCCTCGAAGAAAGGGTGCCCATGCCCTCAAGTACAAGAGAGATTTGGTCACTTATGAATGCAGTCGGGGAATGTCAAAATTTGGTAATGATAATCCGCGTGTGAAGGAACGGGCGGTTGAGTAATTACTAACATATGCGGTAAAAAGGTCAGATTTAGAAGTTTTCATAATTGTATCTTGTGTAGAAGTGACCAGAAAGCGAGAGGAAATAGAATAGCCATTATTGCGATATGATGTCCTTGCACGACTGAAAATTTATGATGGAAGCAAGGCTAAGTCAAGTAATGATTGGCGTTGTCGTTCCGAAGTTCAAAATATGTAAACATATTTTTGTTAGTTATTATTATGGTAGATCATAATTATTACTAATTCGAGTAATAGCTTGTGGTTGAAAAATGGAATACAAGGTGTATATAAAAGCAATTGGCTATTGAAGGAAAATACTTTCATACCCCAAGCAGAGCCACTACTACCAGCAGGCATTCATAGCCTCGACAGGGTTGCTATTTTAACCCGAAAAATGAGCCAAGATCCTTATGTAAGAATAGTTGTTTTGCCAATTTTATGGAGAGATCACCATGCTGGTATGGTGGCCAGATAACCATGGTGCCACTCACTAGAGTTGTAGCAAAGTGATCAGGCTGGCTCGTGATGAGACCTCTTGTCCCTCAAGTCATTAATAAGGTCATTAGCCTGGTGTGGTGGCCATAATGGGCATGTCACTTGCTACACCCTTATGAACATGGTAGGTTGGATCATGATGAGACCCCCTATCCTCTCTTAAGATTTGCATGTAAATGTAGTACTTCCTTTTGAATTGTAACATCTTGATCTATAAGGAGGTCACTATGCTGGTGTGGTAGCCAGATAGTCACAATGCCATTCACTATAATTGTAATAAAGTGATCAGGTCAGCTCATGATGAGACTTCCTGTCCTTCTAGTAGATGAGAAGGTCATTACCCTGGTGTGGTAGCCATAATGGGCATGTCACTTGTTAAATACCTATGATCATGGTAGGTTGGCTCATAATGAGACCCCCTATCCTTTTAAAGATTTGCATGAACACATAATATTTTTTTTTTTTTTTAATAATACATAGAGGGAGGCTCATTGACTCCTTAAGAGTGAGGGATGGTGAAAGAAGCAAAAAGAAAAAAAAAGAAAAAAAAAAACCCAATCCCATTAATACCCCTTGTTCCATTTCTTCATGTTGTAGGGACATATTACTCGAATAATGCAAAAATATATATCATCATAAGGTCCTGTATTTTATGATATCATATTTGAATTGTGGGTGAATTAGCCTTTCATTTCATGTGTGCATAATGTCAGCTTCTTGTTTAAGAATTATAGTGCCAAAGGGCCATCATATTTGTAATTTTACCATTTTCCCTCTCTCTTCCAACTGCCATTCCCTACTCAAGGTTACTCAATTAAAAAAATAATGGCTATTTAAGTTGGTCAGACAGTAGTTGTTCAGATATTGAGCAGCAGTTGTTCAAATATTGCTCGGCATTAAAAAACGCTCAAAAACGGTTGTTCAATTCGAATGAACAGAAGCCACTCAAAGATCGAACCGTAGTTGTTCCCGAATTCAACAGCAAAAATAAAAACACAGCAGTGAACAGCTGTTCAGTTCGACTGAACAGCAGTTTTCCAAGAAGCGAACATCAGTTGTTCAAGAATTTAACAGAAAAATTAAAAATGTGAAATGGTTGTTCAATTGTGGTTTAATCGGCAAGCATTCAAAGACTGAACATCAGTTGTCCACGAATTGAACAACACAAATAAAAATTCCGAAAATGGTTGTTCAATTCGACTAAGCAGTAGCCATTCAGAGATTGAACAGCAGCTGTCCAACAATTGAACAACAAAATTAAAAACACAACAAAAAAAATTTCAATTTGGTTGAACCGTGGCCGTTCAAAGATTGAATAGAAGTTGTTCTTGAATTGAACAACAAAAATAAAAACACCAACGAATAGCTGTTCAGTTCGACTGAACAGCAGCCGTTCAAATATTGAACAACAATTGTTCACAAATTGAACAACAAAGTAAAAAAACATAAAAATGATTGTTCAATTTTGGTTGAATCAGTGGTCATTCAAAGACTGAACAATAGTTGTTCCCGAATTGAACAACAAAAAATAAAAACACCGCAGATGGTTGTTCAATTGAGTGACAGTTGTTTAGAGATTGAACGGCAACTGTCTATGAATTACACAGCCAATGGTTGTTCAATTCGACTGAATAGTAGTCGTTCAAATATTGAACAGCACCTGTTTGTGAATTGAACAACAAAAATAAAAACACATCCAATGGCTGTTCAATTCGATTGAACAACAGTCATTCAAATATTGAACAGCAGTTTTCCGTGAATCGAACAACAAAAATAAAAAAACACAGCAAATATATGGATGTTCAATTGAACAGCAGTCGTTCAAAGATAGAACAACAGTTGTTTTCAAATTCAACAACAATAAAAACACAATCTTACAAGGAAAATAAATTGCAAATGGGAAGAATGTACGACAAGACAAAACAATTATATACATTACTTACAAGTGATGTTGTCAAACCTCTCATGTACTTGAGTTTGTGGGGTTATCACCCCTTGCACCACAACTTGGATGGTGGGATTGTTTTGTGCCTGTTGACAGAAAGATTCTTTCATGAGAGGTTTTTGATATAGGCGTACTCTATGCCCGTTAACTTGAACTGTTGAACCAGACCCATCTACGGTGGTCAAGGTGAGGGTACCATTTCTATGTACTTCCTGAATCTCATATGGACCGAGCCACCTTTTTTGCAGTTTTCCTAGAAAGTCTTGGAATCTGGAGTCATAGAGGAGTGCCCAATATCCTTTTTGAAATACCTTCCTCTTTATTAGGTTGGCATGCCACTTGGCTCACTTTTTTTTAATGATCATTGTGCGTTGCAGGGCAAGCAGTCGAATTTCGTCCAGATCATTTATTTGCTGGAGTCTCTTAGCTTGGGCTTCTGTTAAGTCCAATCCCACTTCCTAGGCTATTCTTAGAGTTTTAATTTCGAACTCAATAGGGAAGATAGGTTCTCTCCCAAATACTAGCTGATATGGTGAATATCCAGTGGTATTTTTCTAGGTTGTTCGATAAGCCCATAAGGCTTCTGGTAGTCTAGTGGTCCAGTATCGGCGGTGTGTTGCTACCGTCTTGGTAAGGATTTCCTCCAGGACTTTGTTGGTGCTTTCGAATTTCCCATTGGCCTATGGGTGGTAATTAGAAGTAACTTTGTGGATGATATGGTGATTTTTTAAGGTAGATGTGATCTTATTGCCTATGAATTATGCCCCCCCATCGGTTATCACTTCCCTTGGCAAGCCGTATCGCATGAATAGTTCAAAGAGAAACTTAATTACTGATTCTTCCGTGGCTCTTAACAAGGCCACTACTTCTACCCATTTTGTGATATGATCCCTGGCAACTAATATGTGGGCTTTCTAGTTTGATGGTGGGTTGAATGGACCAACGAAGTCAAACGCCCATCATTCAAATGGTTTCACCACCAATTGTGGTTGTAGCGGCATTTCATCAGCTTGGCCTGGGTGGCCTATTCTTTGGCAGCTATCGCAGGCCTGGACATACTTCTTTACATCTTTGAAAATCATAGGCCAATAATAGCCTAATTGCAACACTTTATGCCTTGTTCGTCGTTCTGTGAAATGCCCACCACAGGGTTCATCGTGACAGGCTCGTAAGATGTCATATATTTCGTTTTCCCTTATGCATCTGTGTATGTGAATATAGGCCCCTATATGGAATAGGTATCCTCCAATCCAAGAGAATCTTTCATTGCGTTGTACAATCTATTTTCGTTCTCTCGTCGTTAAATGTTTGGGTAGCTTCCCCAATTCCAGATAATTTTCCACATCTGCATACCATGGTGTTTTGAACGCTACAGAAAACGGGTGTTCGTCAGGGAATTGATCGTCAAATGTTAGCATGTCGTCTGCCTTGGGGACTCTGGATAGGAAGTCTGTGACCACGTTTTCCTTCCATGGATGGTCTTTTATCGTTATATCGAAATCCTGCAACAATAGTAGCCAACGAGTTATTCTCCCATGCGTGATTGGTTTATTAGCTAAATATCTAATATCAGAGTGGTCAGTGTACAGGAACACTTGATATCTGGTTATATAGTGCCTAAATTTATTGATAGCATAAATGACAGTGAGGAATTATTTTTCAGTCACTGTATAATTTAATTCGGTAGGAGTAAGGTTTTTGCTAATATAATAAATAGCATAAAGCTTTCGGTCTTCTTCTTGGCTAAGGACTGCTCCTATTGATGTATCAGATGCATCGGAAGAGATGTGAAAGTGCAGTTTCCAGTTAGGACCTCGCAGTATTGGTGCTGTTGAGACCAGCCTCTTCAAGTCTGTAAAAGTGGTGTCACATTTTTCAATCCAATGGAATTCAACATTCCTAGTCAATGCATACAGAGGTGCAGCTATCTGCGAGAAATTTTTTATAAATCTGCGATAATATCCTACATATCCTAGAAAAATGCATACCTATGTTTGTGTACAAGGTGTGGCCAACAGAAGTATTACCTCTATTTTAGCCTAATCTACCTGTATTCCAGCTACAGAAATGTAGTGACCTAGGATTACCCCCTCAGTCATCATCATGTGGCATTTTTCGTTGCTTAGACATAGTCTAGTAGCAATACATCGTTCTAACACTTTTTCTAGCGTTTCTAGAGCTTGATCAAAGTCTTCCCCATAGGGTGTAAAATCATCCATATAGATTTCAAGTCCTTCATTTATTAAGTCAGAAAAAATGTCAATTATGGCTCTCTGAAATGTTGTTGGGGCATTACATAATCCAAACGGTAAAAATTTGTAAGAAAAAGTGCCCCATGGGCACGTAAAGGTTGTCTTATCTTGGTCTTCGAGAGCTATTTGGATTTGATTGTATCTGCTGAATCCGTCAATAAAGGAGAAGAACCGTTTCCCAGCCAATGTGTCAAGGACTTGGTTAATGAAGGGAAGGGGGAAATGGTCTTTCTGTGTTGCCTTATTTAATTCTCTGTAATCTATGCAAATTCTCCACTTCCCATCATTTTTAGGGACGAACACCAGAGGGGAGACCCATTTTCTTTCTGAAATAGGATAAATGAAATTTACATCTAATAGTTTTTGCAGCTCCTCTTTTACAATCTCTTTTAAGTGCAGCTTTAATCTTCGTTGGGGTTGTCTAACAGGTGTGTTTCCCTATCAATATAGATGTGGTGTGTGCACAATTGTGGGTCCAAACCCTTCATGTCTTGGTAGTCCCACGCAAATGCACCTTGGTGCTTCCGGAGGACTTTTATGAGTTTCTTATTTTGGTTGTCATCCAAGTTGCCATTAATATTCAGAACCTTTCCTGGCTCGATCTCAATAGGTATGATGTTACGAACAACAATTGTGGAGATATGTTGAGTCTCGAAGTCCGTCACAGGATGCTCTTGATCTTCATGCTCGAGGACTATTTTCAACATTTGGCATTTCAAATTTTTAGGCTTGGGTGATTGATTCATAAAGTTATTAATCACATCATCTTCAGTTTGATCCTTGAATTTGAGAGCTTCTACTAGTGTCAGGGGTGGACGGATGTTTTTCTCCCAATATGTATCTGGGTGTTTGTGAATTTTTACCGTGGGCAGGGTTGGTTTGGCAGGTGGAAAAAAGTGATGAAACAGAGGTTTTGAGGGGACAAAAATGGGCAAATGGAGGCCCTTTTGAGAAAAATTCTTCCAAAAACAGGGAGGATTTTTTATGGAAACAATAGTGAAGATTGTTCAAAGGACAAAAGACACAAGGAGGCTTCAAGGATGATATGTTTTCAGAGGAAATGTATTCCTTGAAGGCTCAAGAATTATTTAGCCACCTGTTTGCTTGTCAAAAAATTTATAGGTGGCTAACAATGGCTCCACATGGAGATGGCATCTTCTTGAAGGTGTCAAGAATTCAGAAATTAATCTTTGGTGTAGGCCAGATGCTTGGTACTTGAAACATCTTTTATTTTCTATATCAGCTGTCACAAAACATGAAGACATTAAATCAGCAGTAATATTCTCCCAAACAACTACCTACCCATACTATGGTCCTAACATTTTTTCTTCTTGGTGCACTTAGACTTGCAAACCCTTTACATCATCAATTTTTTACAAACAAAAAATAAACCTATTCTATTTCTACCCTTATTACTCCATGAGGCCAGATTAGATAGTTGGCCTTATAGCTTCTCTACCTAAACTATTATCTGCTAGGATTAAACTGTCTAGCAGATTTCTTCTCTACATTCTAAGACAGAAATTGAAAAACAGTCAAGCCAGGATTAGACTGTCTGGCTTGTTGTGGGCCATGGCCTAAAGACAAAAGTACTCATGGACCGAAAACTTTGCAGAAATTAGAAACAACTAACTACATGCTCATGGAATGAGCTTTATTGAACTTCCTACATACCCTACTCTACATGGAAATATCTGATGTTCTAGGTGATACAATAATGCCAGTACAGCCAGTCAAGTAGTAGCAAAAAAGGGCAGAACAACTAACTTCTCATTAGAGACAACCATAAGGTGCTTTGCATGTGGTTCTTCAAAACTGAGGTCACCATCAGTGGTGACCACTCCTGATGAATATGGCTCTTGCAAAGGATCAATGCTTGGGAACTTGAGCCAATCAGGGCCTCCATATATTCTGCCACAGGATCAGCAAAAACATGATATAAACCTTTTCCTTCAAAGCCTTCCATGACTGGTAGGCTTTCTACATCCTTGACAGTTTCAATCACTGCATCTACAGTGTGGCCTCTATAATCACACTCCTCTTTTTCCTGGTTAGGAGTATTTGGTAGGTAAGTGTCAACCAGGCATACCTCTTCTTCCACTGAATCAAGACAAAGAT
Organism: Pinus albicaulis; assembly: GCA_034641835.2. Classification (NCBI taxonomy): domain Eukaryota; kingdom Viridiplantae; phylum Streptophyta; class Pinopsida; order Pinales; family Pinaceae; genus Pinus; species Pinus albicaulis. Next base: position 1,089,725,719 of record CM076575.1, read on the forward strand.
GTCTGTGGGAAAGAAGGTCTCCCTCATCTTCACTGCAGCCTGAACTAGAGGGCTCATCATATATGGAAGGGTAGTCCTCTTCTGACCCTGGCCGGTTCTGCTGGAGTGAACTGAACTCTGTGAAAAAATTAACGTATTCTTGAGAGGGGTTTCTTTGATTACCTCGACCCTTTCAGGAGAAGGTTCAGGATATTCATCTTGCTCAAGATTTTCTTCATTTATTTCTTCCTTGTCCTCTGCACTAGAAAGCTGTTGACTTCCTTCTTCATGGAAATCATAACTGATGATCTAATATGTAACAGAGTGAAGATTCATTGAGTCTTCGTCTGCTCCCAAGCTTTCAACACTTTCTTCATCAGTATCATAGATCAGCTCATCGCTTTTTTGAAGTTGCTGGCCCTGATCTTCCTCCCATAGATCTATTGATGATGGTCCTGCAAGCTTAGTTTCCCTTTGGAAAGAATTATCATCAGATAGATCAATGTTAGAGAAATCATAATTGTAAGCAATGCCACCAGACGAATCCATCGAATCCTCAGCAAGCCTTTCTTCACAAAAATCTACAAGTTCCTCTTCCGATTCAAAATCTTGTTCATCATACATGCTTTGCATGTAATTTGTGTCTTGCAGTGATCTAGTTTGTTCTTTCTGAGGACAAGGTGTAGGTCTCTTTCAATCATCATTTCTGGTTTCAACCTCTTATTCTTCCTTTTCTATGTTCAGCAGGGTGTTGGCAGTCTCTATCATTCTTTCCAGCTTGTTTTCTAAAGAGATCTGCCTTTTTTTCTCTACTTGGTCCTTCTTTACCGCTTTCAATATTTCCTCCTTGCACCACAGGTTGTATTCGAAATTAATTGCTATGCTTTGCATTTCCTCCAGGCTCAAAGGCTCTCTTTCTCTTATATGGAATTCCACCTCAGGGTCAAAAGAACTCATATAGTGCAATAGGGCCCATCCCAGGGGTGGTTTTATGTTAGCAGGTATTGCATTTTATACCTCATTGAACCTAGCTGAAAAGTCTTGTACTGTCTCTCCTAGTTGTCTTCTCAAATTCTGGTATTCTTCTAGGATGAGGAAGACATTTACTGGGACTACCCATCTATCAAGGAAAACTTGAGAAAACTGCTGAAAATTGATGATGCTTGCAGCTGGAAGGTTTTTAAACCAACTCTTAACATTTCCTTGTAATGAAAAGGAAAACATTATAATACGCACATCATCTTCTTCTATTCCATACAATTCAAGTAAATCTTCAAGATTTCGAGCATGCTGCTCAGCAGTGATATTTGAATTTTCTCAATCGAAAAGAGGCAGCTTATTGGTAAGTCCTGTAGGAAGGGGTTGGAAGATAAGAGGCAAAACCAGAGGCTTATATCTTTCTATGACCTTTGTGGGTGTAGGTGGTGTAACAATAGATTCATGGTTGCTTGATGTTTCTTTAGGAGTGAGAGATACACCATGAGGCTCTTGTTCCACCAAGTCTTTCACAGGAGTATAGGTCTGCTTATGGTCTGAAGACTGAGGCTTGAGATCATTCCCATACTCAGTGTGAGTCTCATCTTTGTACACTTGATCAGGCTTAAAGTAGGACAGAACATAGTGATAGATAAAAACAATGAATTCTTTAAACCAAATCCAACCCAAATGTTCTATCCTCCTATGAGGTCTGGCCATATTTCAGGTTCTTCCTCCAGTGGAGTCTTTGAGATTATGGAGTGTGGAGTCGCCAGGTGGATGAATGTGAATATTTGAAACAATATGCTTTCCACCATCAGCATTAAAAAACCAATCTAACCAGATATTTTGGGTCTTTGAAGTGCCTAAGGGTGCTCAATATGAAATGCACTCAGTCCCCAGCGGAGTCGCCATTATGTTGGGGTTCCAGTGTTTTGGCCAGACTTTCAAGACCAAAAGACTAGACAACATCAGAACCACTTTGGGATCCTAGGATCTAGCCCTCCTGGATCCGGAGAGGGATCTCTCTATAAATACAAAGAATGATATATCTTTGAAAGCTCAAGATGAGGTATTAGGCTAGTTATGAAGTGCAAGGGTTGTTTTTAAGTGACTTGGTTGGTTTTTGGGTTGGAGATCATCAACTGAGAAGGTTGTGGAATGAAAGGAATGAAGCAGCAATATTTTTCCGCAAAAGAGGATTGGTTAGGAATGTGCCATCCATTGGGCTATGGAGTCATGAAAGGGGATTACTTGCATAGCAACTAACCAAGGCTTTCCATAGGGCAAGTCATCTATACTAAAGGATCTTTTAGATAGATGGTGGAATGGAAAATTAAGGAGTGAAAAGGAAAGACACAAAGGGTAACTTAAGATTAGACCAGAGGTCATTTAACTCCAGGCCTGCTTCAGCATACTCTCAAAGCGAAAACAGGGTTAAGATTTAACACAGAACTAGGCCTAAGATCAAAGAAGGATTTTTAACCTTCCATGCTTTTGACACCAGCTCAAAGGGATCTTAGGAAAGCCAAACTGTTAGAAAAGGACCCCAGTGGACAGGGCTCACACTAAATCCTTGGTATCCCAATTCTTCCATCTTAAACCCAACAAGAACATCTAAGCAACAAACCCCGAATTCACACATCAGTAAGCATGGGCCAGACCAACATCTTTAACTGGTTAAATTACATGAGTTTTCTCTCAGATGCACATTAAGTAGAAAACATCAAAGACAAGAAGAGCAGCGACCATTAGGGTACCATGCAAGGGTATATCCTAAGCCTGATTTACTGATTCTTATCAGAGAATAAATGGATAGCATGAATAATGTCATAAGACAATTGCAATAAGAGAAACATCACCAGAAATATAGACCAGGATCCTGTGAAATTGCTTGTTCAATTGATGTGCAAAACCAGTCACATACTTTGAGCTCAATGGTTGTTACAGTCCAAAATTCTCCTCCCAGCCTACTAAATTACAAACTACTCAGCTACTTCCCCCAATAACTGTTCTAACAGTCAAATGAATCCCTCTAACTACAACAACAACCCCAACAACATATTCTTTAGGGATTCTTATAGGAGAATGAGTGATAGAAGGAGTAGATGAGATAGTCGGCCCAATTAAATGAAGAACTTAATTTTTCTCGGCCCTTGCGAGGCTTGATGGATGAGAAATGACATGCTTCACGCTTCATTAAATGGTCCTTTGCTTGTATTTGTACTTCGACTGTTTGTTTTTGACCTTTGAAATAAGTAAAGGGCATAGAAAGTCTGCGGGTTGCCCATACTTCATAATTGTTTCTTTCACCCTTTGAGGCTTAATGGACGAAGAGACTAACTTCTGGGTTGCTTCTTATCTTTAACATAACTCTGTTGACAGTCAGAAATAATTTTTTAGTTGTCTTTAGGCAAATATCCTCTGCTCTTTCAATAAATATGCCTTCTTTGATTTCTGTGAGGCTGCAGGTGTCCTTTGGTAGTCAGAGAGGGTTGGCTTTTGGTGCTGGAGAGGGTTCAATTGGCCTCTGCTGTGGCGAAGGAGGCTTTCTCGGGTTGACAGATGTCTTTGTCTTTTCCTCAAACACCTTTGATTTACGTTCAGGTCTGTGTTGTTTTAGGCTAAATTAGGCCTTGTTCTTCTTTATGTTCTTCACACTGTGTCTTATTCCTTTAATAATTGGATTACAATCATTAATCTCCAATTATAGGCATTATTCCTTTGATCTGTCTCTGCTGATACACTTTGCCGCTGCTGGATGATCTCTCTGTCTCTGCACTCTCAGTCACAGTGACTGTGACTATGGAGACAGAGTGAATTTCTCACTCTATAAACCTTGCACAATGCAATAAACCTGTTATGAAATCCTGGAGGGTGGCGGAAGATCGCTGCAGAGGCCTGTGGAATGGTGGCATAAATGGTGTATGCAGGTGAAAACAGATGGAGGAACGCTGCAGAACTGTGGAAGGGATGGCCTGATGAAGGTTTGGCGTGATAAGGGTCGCAGACCATCCGATCAGATATGGAAATGGCAATCAATGGTCAGGATTTATCGAGAAGGCAGGTTAGACGGAGAAATTTACTTTTAATGTAAAACATAAAAGCTTACCCTTTGGGAAAATATAAAGGGAAAAAGAGGAAAATGAATGAAATCAAAGGAAATTAAGTGGTGGGACCCAGCGGGCAGAGGGCGATTGAACGTGAGTCGTTGGATCTCAGGAGGAGATCAACGGCGGGAATTAAAGGATGAAGTCATTGGAAAGGTCCGATGAATGAAATATAGATGGGGGCACGATGTAATAGGAACCGTAGATCTGATCAGATGGATGGCTGTGATTGATTATGGAGGTTGCGGGAGCAAAGCAGAAGAAAACGGTTTTAGGAGGAAAACCACCAGTGTCGCGTGGCTTTAGGGAGGTTTTGAAAAAACTCTGAAAAAACGCAATATAGATCGTTGCACGACACGTGGCAGAATAAAATCACTTTCATCGCATAAATTTGGAGTGTTAAAGCCTGGACGGAGAAAAAACATGATATGCATGTGGACCGTTGGATGGAGGGGTGGAAGATCAGACGGTGTAGGGTGGAGCGCGATATGGGGAGATGCACAGTCAGTAATGGCAGCAAAAGTCAAAATCAGGTTTGATCTCAGGAGTCAGATCTATAGGATGAACGGTCATGATTAAAAGAGGGAGCGGGAAGGAAAAGGGGTCTGTGAACAGGCAGAAATAATGAGGGTCGTTGGATCCAAAGGGATCAACGGCAGAGATCCAATCGCATCGGAGGGAGGCGGGGTCATAAACTCTGAGTTTTAAACTTGCGATTACATCAGGGCCGTTGAATCGGTGGAAGGATCAACAGTGGAGATTTGACCCGAGTGGGAAATACGGGAGGAAAATGAGTGGAGTGAGGAGCAATCTGGACCGTAGGATCATGCGGGATGGATGGCTCAAATAAAATCAGGACTCACCAATCGGCGAAGGTCAAATGCGATGGGATTGGGCACTGCGACGGTGAGATTAAGCGACCACCGTCTGATCTGGAGATGGATCGACGGTCCACATGTGATCGGAGGGGTTAATGGGGAGAAGCGATGGGCACGATGCAGAACAAGCTTTGACCATTAGATCTTTAAAATATCAACGGTTCAGAACATGCCCGCGGTCTATAGAGCAAAAGACCTCGCATTGGAGAAATTCACGCTAACAAAGAAATGTGCTTGCATGAACGCTCCGATTGCGATAAGTGCCCAGGGCCTTAACGCTTGGTTCTGGGTGAGGGTCACATGTGGGGAAGTGGTTAAGGGGCTAGCCGAAAGGGGCTTAGGCCTGATATGCAAAATGGGGTTTTTGGCTTAATTTTAGTGTATTTTAAGGCCAAAAGAGGGATTCGGTAGAGGGAATAAGGGGTTTTAAAGCCAGACAAAGGATATTTGTAAGGTTTTAAATGGGATATAGGATGATTTAGAGGGTTAATGGGGGATTTTGGAGGAATTTGAAAAGGGGAGAAAGGTGATGAAACAGAAGTTTTGAGGGGACAAAAATGGGCAAATGGAGGCCCTTTTGAGCAAAATTCTTCCACAAACAGGGAGGAATTTTTATGGAAACAGTAGTGAAGATTGTTCAAAGGAAAAAAGACACAAGGAGGCTTCAAGGATGATATTTTTTCAGAGGAAATGTATTCCTTGAAGGCTCAAGAACAATTTAGCCACCTGTTTTCTTGTCAAAAAATTTATAGGTGGCTAACACCTTCCACCTAGCGACTCCACTGGTAGAGAACTCTAAGACTGGTTGAAAAGATTCAGTGACCCATTCTGATTTACAAACATGGATCCAAGGATACAAAGGAGATATGCTCCAATGAATAGAGATCACATCCCTGGGTTCCCACACAAATTGCCTCAGATAGAGTGGGACAAAAACCTCCCTAGGTTTCAAGATGAAAATTCTGATGACCCTTTGTTACACCTCATCAAGTTTCATATCCATGTATGGGGGTTAAAAGCTGAATGGCATCAAGACTGCGTTATGAATATTTTCATGCTAACATTAGAAGGCAAGGCAAGGGAGTGGTATGAGAGTCTAAGACCTGATAGCTTGTTTTCCTTAAAAGATATACACAAGGCATTTTATGAGCATTATAAACAAAATTCCACATCTTTATCATTCGCTGAAAATTGTTGTGATCAATCTTAGGATATCATACAATACCTTTTAGATAGTGATGAATATTTGAAAAATTTGCATCCTGAAGACCTCTTAACATCCATTCATGAATTTCATTCTCAAGATAGATATCATGACAGCCTAGAGGATTTAGTTGAGGAAGAACCCAATCAAGAAATAGAAGAAAACCCACAGGATCTCTCTAAAGGCATATGTGATGATTCACCATCTCTTCTAGGTGAGGCTCAAGAAAACATTCAGCCTCAAAATCAACCTTTACAAGAGAAAGAGAACTGTAGTGCTTCTATCCAAAAAAAAAAGAGAAAAATGCCTCCTCTTTGACTAAAGATGAAATCAATCAGATTATAAACATGCAACTAGCCTCTAAGCCCTCATGTGAACAAAACATTTATGTTCTTTCTCCTACCAATCCCATCTACCATAAATTAGAAAGTGAACTTGTAGATCAACTCAAAGAAGAACAAAATGATAATCCAATATGTTTGATTGGTGATGTTACTTATGTTGATAATTTTCCAAAGTTTGATCAATCTAATGATGATTTCCTCCAAATAGAAACTAACTTTGTAGAGCAATCAATAGTTGGTTTGTGGGAAGAAGATCAGTATCATCAGCTTGAAATCTTTCAGTTTTGATGATGAGATTAGGAAAGATAATGATTTTCTTGAATCAGTTGTTAATGAAAAGCCTTTTCCTAAAAGGGATGAGGAAATCATTTGGGACACAGAATCCTCCTCAACTTCAGAATTGCAGCCACCAAGTCCCATTGAATTTCAAATTGTAGATGAAGACTTGGAAAATGATAACCACATAAGAGTTGTTGAACTGCCTTCACAAGAAGAATTACTGCGAAGGAGTGCTCCTACTCATCAACATGATGGCCTCCTCACAGAATTCATCCCTTTCATTCAGAATACATCATATTTACTAGAGTACAACATTTCAATCTATGATGAGTCTACTAGTTCAGATGATCATGAGGAAGAGGATGAGTTTCTTTCCCAAAGGAGTCCTAATCTCAGCCAAGTGAAGGAAGAAGCAGTCTTGGATCAAGCTTATCTCCCAAATCCTCTAAGCCAGGTATTGTTTCAAGATCCCTTTGCTGATTTGTTAGAGGCACTTGAAGAGGGAGTAAAACATGTCAAGGGCAGTTTGATGTAGAACTTTAAGAGCATTTTAGACACTACTATTCAAACACAAGTGAGGGGGGAGTGGCTTTTTAATTTTGTCAACACCCTCAAAGAGCTAAACCAAGATCCCTCATGGAATCATCTGCTTGATTGGATGTATTTGAAAAGAGAGTTCACTAGCTGAATGTATATCATGTATAGGTTAGATTAAGATAGATAGGCAAGAAAATAAGCTCATCACTATGAGCATCTTTTTACCTTTAGTTTTAGATTGTTTTGACCAAGAAGAGAGAAAAAGTAAAAAATAAATAAAAATGAAAAAAGAGGGCAGATGAAAAGAAGAGGTAAAGCCCCATACCCAAAAATAGTGATGCTGAAAGTGTGCAAGTCTAAATGCCACTACTTGTTTTTGAAAAATAAGTCTTGTTCAGTCATCTAGCCTAATCATGGTTGAACATGTTTTCAATTTATTTGCTGATAAGTTAGTGAAAGAGAGCTTGTTAAATCATTCAGACTTGACTTGTAAAAAAGGATAGATTGTGGAATGAAAAGATATTGGTTCCACATGCTCAAAACATAACCAAAGAGGAAGATGAGGATGCATAACAAATGATAGATCACAACCCTTATCTTTCTATTTTACTTTTATACAAAATAATGTTTGTGTGCAGCTTGTTCTTATGCCACAACTCATGGTACGTCAGATTATCTAATCCTGAATTAAACCATGCTTTCAATTTCATGTTTATAGTTTAGAGAATGAAGTTTATCAAACAACTTAATCTTGACAAATGATTAGACTAGGTATAGAATAAGAGATTTCATTAGCCTAATCTGAACTCTTGGAAGAAATAAGGGTACAATTAGATATTTTGATTTGTGTTTTCAAAAATAAAAATGTCAAGGGTTTTCCAGTTCAAATGCACCCAAGGAAGAAAAAATGTTAGGCAAGTAGGTTGGGTAGGTAGAGATGATGTTGATGTTAATCATGTTTTTTCAGATTACTAAAGATCACAGCTTCAAGCAAGCATCAACAAGTGAAAGAGGTAAAAATTTGCCCAATGGATGAGGCACTAGACTTCATAAACCAAGAGATCTGAAAGTTCTGGACACCTCCTGAAAAGGAGCTGCCCTCCCCAAGTGGAGCCACTATTATTCATCCATAATTTTCACTATCTAAATATGACTAAGTATCGGTTCTAGATTTCTAGAAACAAAGTTCATGAACATTGTGAGTTCTAGAAATCTCACGGCCTTCATTATCCTTAGGATAATTTTTTTCACTATTTCATCATTCCGTCATGCCAAGCTCAACTAACCCATCCCAGAAGACCCATCATGGGCTCATGCCACTCATTATCACTATGTTTTTCCACCTTTGGCCTCAACCCTCTATTTTTGTTTTGCCTAAAACTCCTCCATTACCTATCTATGGTTTTTAAGGGAATTTTTCTTGGTTTCATGACCTCCATGATTAAATCATCAACAAGGCTTATATCTTGATGCTCTTACACCTCCTCATATCATTAAAATACCTCCATAAACACTTACCATCACTCCTATCCGTCAGAATCATCATTTTTCTACAAAACCTAGTTTATTGCCACAAATTGACACTTTTTAAGGCTAGACCTGTGTTTTGACCTTTTGGACCCCTTTCCCTCACTCAATTCCTAGAATTCCACTTTCTCATACTATCTAACATCTATCCCTATCCCCCAAAATTTCCCCAAGAATTTAGACAACCCTTAACCCCTTCATTCCTCTCCCTCTGCAAGGCAGTCCTAAATCCTCACACCAAACCCTAGTTTCCTCTTCCAACTAAGATATGGATTGACATGAAAGGGAGGAATAAGAGCAAAGGAATCATTTGATAGATCATGTAAGCAAGAATAATTCTATACCAGCTCATAAAAATCATGCCTCCATCATTTTCCAAGAATTCATTTCAAGAGACAAGCCATGTGTTACACCTAGGGCTAGTTTTGCTTCAAATTGTGTTTCAAACCAAACAGAGATGGATTTGGAAAAAGTGGAAGAGGTTTTTGTCCATAATAGGGCCAATAAGAAAAAATTCCTTCATTTTTACACAGGTATCATGGTTTGAGATCAATGTCAAAAATACAGATGTCACGGGAGAAATTCTTCACTTCTGGAGTGACCTTGGGAAAATCCATTTTTCTCATAGCTGAAGTGTCCAAATGACTTTCTTAATAAGTAAAATGCCAACTAGACTTCAAGATCTTTCCAATGAGCTATCATGAGCTCACTTTGGAATTGAGGAAGTCATCCAAAAGTGGTTTTCACCAGCACTCTGCATTTCTGCACCACCATTCAGCACTTTTTGACTAGTGTTGGGAGAATCCGTTTTTGGATAGGTAAATGAACACAAAATAGAAAACACAAATCATTTTTGGAAATTATACTCAACCAGATTTCTAATTATCTATCATGAGCTCAATTTTGAGTTGTGGAAGGCCTCCAAGATTTGCCTGCAACATCACTCTGTATTTCTGCACCATTCACCATTTTTTACTAGTGTTGCGACAGTTAGGTTTTGGACATCCAAATGAACACCAAATGAAACAACTCAAGTATATTTATAAATTATACATCCGTAGATTTCTAACAAGCCATCCCAGGCCCAATTCTGACACTGGGAAGGCTTCCAAAACCTTGCTTCAAAAAGACCTTTTTGGTGCTACGCGCTTGTACACTGGTGCTACATTCCTGTAGGAGCTCAGAGTGAAAATTTACACTGGACGTGGCGCTTCTATGCAGTGGTGCTACGCTCCTGAGCGAGAAAGTGCAGCATTGACAGATTTTCTACAGAAAAGGCCAAAATTTCAAATTCTTTCCCATAGTTCGGTCTTCATCACACATAAAGGCTTTTTCACGGTATTTCTAGTAAAATTATGCCTCCCCATCCAGTTCTTGAACTATAAGAGTGTTTTTTTTATTCCTCACCTTCATTTCATCTACAAAGGGCTGTTTGTTTGAATTTATAAAGAAACAGCATAGTCATTATGCCTCCAAAAGGAAATGATGAGCATCAAGGGCCAAAAAGGCAAGCTTATTTCCATCACTCCCTTGTTAAGGTCATCATCACTCACCAGCTGGAGCAAAAAGGCATTTCTTGGGAAACCTTTATCACTCACCATGATTTCACCTCTTCATCTTCCATGCTGTTTAAAATTATGCCATCTTCATCTCGAACTCCTCCTCATACTCCTTCCTCGCCCTCCACACACTATGTCTCACCTTCCTCTCATGAGCCATCCTCCCAAGCAAAAACATCTTCCATAGATAAAAGTGAATAAGAAGAAAGCAGTAAAAGTGAAGATGAAATTGATGATGAAAAAAAAGCAAAACAACATTGAAGAAGGTAGCCTATATGGAGATAGTGAAGACAGTAAGTAAGGAGGCAGCTATCAAGAAAACGATGAGGAAGGAGGAAGCCATTAGGAAAACAGTGAAAACAGTGACAATGATGAAAAAAACAGTTCAAAGCTCAGTGGAAGCAGCAAATTTGATAAAGATAGAGGCAACTCTCAAGAAGATAGTAAAGACAGGAAGGACAGTAAAGGAGGCACTGGACAACAATACCCTCTTACGGAGCTACTTGCTCTAGAAATTCAGAATGATAAAGAGTCTTGGCTTGAGAGGGAAAATCAGCATTTGGAAACCGAATTGGAGAAAGCTAACAAGGATTTGGGCCTACAAAGGAGAATGACCGAGCACTACAAGAAATTGAATCAATTTGCCTGAAGGAAACTCAAAGCTGCCCAAAGGAGCCGCCCGGCAGAAAAACATGGAAAAGGAAAATCTCGGCTTGGAATTCTTGCTCAAGCTTCATTACATGTTTCTCAAAACCCTTAAGGGGTTTATTCACCAAAATTGGGAAATTTTGGACACATTCTTGTTTTTTGTGAATTTAGGCCTAAAAGCATAAAATTATGGGTGTCTTAACTTTTTCTTGGAGCGTCCTCAGCTGAAGAAAATTATATTTTTGGATTCCTTGACATCAAAGGAACATGCTCAAAAATTTTCAGATCAAATGAAGTTGTTTTGGTCCCTCAAAAAGGCCAAAAACAACCATTTTTTACCTTTCTTCCCTAATATCAGCAGGTGCTACACTCCTGGGTTTTTTTACTATTTCTACTTTTTAACTAACCTCCAAGCATCAGATTGGAAAAAATAAAGTACTTTGGAAGTTATACATCCGTAGCTTTCCAACGAGCCATCATGAGCCTGAATCCAATGTCGGGAAGGGGTCCAAAACTCAGCTGCAACAAACCCCAATTTTTACTGATTTGGAGCTACGCACAAAGATAACGTTTTTTCCAAAAAGTCAACAAAAGACACTAATTAATGGAAAATTGGTTTTTTAATATTTTCTTGGACAAAACACTCATGATTTGATTGGGGAGTTATGTTTTGGTGTGTTTCATTTATTTTCTTATCTCTTATGTGTCTTGGGCCTTGCATGGTCATTAAGCACATTTATGACATTTATGGCTGAATTAGGGTTTCTGGAAGTCTCTTAGGGTTTCCACCTCCTCATTTGCTCCGTAAATAGAGCATGAGGCTCTTGTATATTTTTTTGGATGTTGATGACTTATGCTGAAGTAATACATACTCCCTTGAAGCCTTTGATGAGAAATTTATGTCTTGGAGCTTATGCATGATCTAATTCACTTGTTGATGGAGAAGGAATGTTTGCAGGATCCATAGGCCTAGTTGATGGTGAATTTTTCTCTTGTTAATTTTTTCTAAGTTTCTCATATGTTTTCCATCCATCTATGCTATAGTAGGACAAAAAATTTAGACTAAGATATGCTTGTTGATGGCACCTTAGATCTGTTTGTTTCCTTCACTGCCTAAATGTTTTCTTCTGCTTAAGATCTATTAGAGAATTCATCTTTTGCTCTCAAATAATTTTTTCAATTATCTATTTTCTTGAATGATTTAGATCAGTTAGTATCAATTATGATTTATGGCTAGCCCTGCATATTGTTACCTCTGAAGTACTCTGTTCTTGAAATCATCTTTTGAAGCAGCTTTGCCTATAGTTTGTCAAAGAAGTCTGTCTTAACCATGCTCTTTGCCTTACTAAGCTAAAATTGTCTCAAGGAACTCTCATAGTTGTCATTGTGGATGCTAGGGTTTGTCTCTTCTTCTATGGTTATAGTTACTTGTGCAACTTAAATGTTTTTCCTGCTCTTGATGATAAAACCCATGAAATATTAAATAATTTTTTGCCTTTCTATGTTTTATCTGAATGTTGTCTTGGTTAATTATCTGCTTCCAGTCTAAAATCAAATGGATTAGGTGTTGCTTAACCCTTTGACTCTCTTGCTATGCTTATAAATCTTCTAACTCTCTCAGTTTACAAGTATATAAAGGATTCTACTTCTGCCCTTTACTAGCTTGTTGTTCTCGAGTTTAATGTCCATCTCATGATCCTTCACAACCTTAAAGATCCACCAACCAAGTTAAATTTTCCTACAAATGCTCTTGAAACCATTGATGAACTCATTAATGACCTTTTTTGACTCCATTTCCCAATGACTTAACAATCTCCCTTGTTTTCTATCTAAACCCATCTGAGCATCATACCCAACCAAAAACAATCAAAATACCCTGCACTTAAAATCTAGCCTAAAATCAACCCTAATTAGCAAACAAGTTCACATCTTTGCACCTACTAGAGAGATCCCTCTCCGAATCCAGGAAGGCTAGGTCCTAGGATTCTAAATCTTGGTTTGATGTTACCCTATACCTTTGTATCTCAATCAATCTAGCAAATTACGGGGAGCTAACAGTATCCAATAGATTTTCTAGTAGTTCGGCCAAAGTCCAATTTAGGAGGACATCCTATCATACTTGGCAGGCCATGGTTGGCAATGCCTGATGCATTTATTGGGTGTAGATCAGGCAACATGACCATTTCTAGAGGGACAGAAAGAAAACAACTTACCTTATACCCATCAGCACAATCTCCAGCAATAGCTCATAACCTATGGCTTGATGACAGATATAATGACAAAGAAGAAGTTCACCTTGTTTTGAGCTTTAACCAAATCTATGATTTTGAAGAGGATAACATGAAGATTTGGTGGAATTGTTTATTTCTCAACCTAATGTTTCAGAGGAATTGAGAAATGAACAATATAGTGTTGCAGATCAACTACTAGCACAATGTTTTCATGAAACTTGTACCATCCATTCTCTACAAACATTGTTTGAAGACATTTTTCCTATTCATTCCATGACAAACACACAAAGCAAAAGCATATAGATCAGTCCAGGAAAAACATTAGACATTGGAACACTCCTAGACTCATCTCAGGAACAAAATTTTATTGAATTATTGACAAAATACCAAAAGGCATTTGCTTGGGACTATACTAATATGTAGGGAATTCACCCAGAAACTTGCTCTCTCCACATTTACACAGACACTAATATAAGACCAGTGAGACAGCCACAAAGAAGGATGAACCCTATGCTTCAGAAAATTGAAAGAGATGAATTGAAAAATTTACTAAAGGTCAATTTCATTTACCCCATCTCTAACAGCCATTGGATATCTCCATTAGTGATAGTACCCAAGAAAAATGGTAAATGGAGAATCTGTGTTGATTACATCGAGCTCAATAAAGCAACCCTTAAAGACTATTTTCCATTGCCATTTATTGACCAATTTTTGGACACATTAGCTGGGAAATCATCATTTTCCTTCCTTGATGGTTTCAGTGGTTATAATGAGATCAGCATAGCCTTGGAGGATCAGGATAAAACAAATTTTTCTTGCCCTTGGAGCATATATGCTTACAACGTTTTACCATTCGTATTGTGTAATGCTCCAGCAACATTTCAGAGAGTAGTATTAGCTATTTTTGTTGATCTATTTCATGATTGTGTTGAAGTATATATGGATGAATTTTTAGTATATGGTAACTCTTTTGATCATTCATTTCAAAACCTTGAGAAAGTTCTGAAAAGATGTATAGAATCCAATTTATCCCTAAGTAATGAAAAATGTTATAGGATGTTAAATGAAGGGGTAGTATTGGGTCATTATGTTTCTTCAGAAGGAATCAAAGTAGATTAATCCAAAATCCAAATTATTGTTAATTTTCTAGTACCAAAAAATCAAAAAGATGTGAGAAGCTTTCTTGGTTATGCAAGTTATTACAGGAGATTTATTGAACACTTTAGTAAGATAGCTTTGCCTTTGTTTAAGCTTCTTGCAAAAGATTTATCTTTCAATTGGAATGATAATTGTCAAACAGCTTTTGAAAAACTTAAAGAGAAATTATCCACTACTCCAGTTCTAAAAGGACCTAATTGGAATCTACCTTTCCACATCACCATTGATGCATCTCATACAGCAATATGTGCTTCATTAGGACAAAAAGAAGAATCCTTACATTATGCCATTTATTTCATCAGTAATAATCTGACACCTGCAGAACTCAACTACACAGTGACTGAGAAGGAAATTCTTGCAATTATACATGCTGTGAACAAATTCCCTCATTACATAACTGGCTATGAAGTCTTTATTCATATTGATCACTCTGCCATTAGGTATTTAATGAATAAACCTATAACTAATTGTAGAGTCACCAAATCTTTACTATTATTACAGGAATTTAATGTTACAGTGCTGGACAGACCAGGTAAAGAAAACCAGGTGGCAAACTTCTTTTCTAGACTCTAGAATCCAGGTGAAGTTGTTCCAATTGAAGATTCTTTTCCTGATGAACATTTATTTTCAATTTCAATATTGAATCCATGGTATGCTAATTTAGCTAATTATCTCTCAACGGGAAAGATACCTCCATCCTTCAATTCAAAGGAGAAGAAAAGGCTAATCAAGAAAAGTGCCAGATACTCATGGGTTAATGGAGACTTGTTTTATACTGGTTATGATATGATTATTAGGAGATGCACAAGAGATGATGAAATTACTGATATATTAAAATCTTGCTATGATGAACCTTGTGGTGGCCATTTTGCAGCTAAAAGAACAGCATTCAAAATCCTCAGTCTTGGTTATTATTGGCCATCAATTTTCAAAGATTCAAAGAAATATGTAAGAATTTGTGACAGTTTCCAACGCATGGGCAGACCAACTGCCTTAGATCGGATGCCACTACAACCTCAAGTACATCTAGAGCCATTTGAAAAATGGGCTCTAGATTTTTTTGGACCCATTAATCCACTTTGTAAGGGAAAAAAGTACATCTTAGTATGTACTGACTATGTAACTAAATGGGTGTAAGCAAAGGCACTTGTTAGGGAAACTAAGCAAACAATGGTCAATTTCCTTTTTGAAGAAATATTTGTCAGATATGGAGTGCCTAGAGAAATAGTAACAGACCAAATTACCCAATTTACTTCAATATTGGTTCAGGACATCACTGAAAAGTACAAAATCAAGCATAGGAGGAGTACACCCTACCATCCACAGGCCAATGGCCAAGTGGAGTCTACAAACAAAACTCTGGAAGGAATCATCACCAAAACAGTGGCAATGAATAAAAAGGACTGGGAGGATAAGCTCAAGGATGCTCTCTGGGCTTATAGAATCACATGGAAAGATACAACAGGATTTACACCTTATCAGCTGGTGTATGGTAAAGAGGTAATGTTGCCTATTGAGTTTCAAATACACACTTACAAGTTGGCTGCAGATTTAGGCATTGATCTTAATGAGGCTCAAAAAGAAAGGATCATGCAATTGAATCAATTGGATGAAATGAGACAACAGGCATTAGAAAGAACAATATTTATGCAAAAACAAAGGAAGCAATGGCATGACACACAAATCAAGAAGAAAAAAGTTCAAGAAGGTGACTAGGCTTTACTATTTGATTCCAAATTTAAAGATTATAAGGCCAAGTTTACAACACACTGGATGGGCCCTTATGAAATTGTTCAGGTCTTTGAAAATGGATCAGTAAAACTTAACACCATTGACCAATAAGGAAGAAAATTTATAGTAAATGGACATAGGCTGAAGCTTTATCACAAGCCTATAAGCAAAGAGGATTCCATTCACACAATGACACAGCAGAAGGAGGTTGAGATAGTACAACAATCAACTGTGATATCTTTACCATAATTATTTCTATTTTTATTCAATTTTTTTTTTTTAAATATATAAAAAATAATTTAAAAAACAATAAAATAAAAGTTTAGATGTGAAAATTGGACTCTGGCACAATCTAAACTAGAATTCTTACAGGAAAACCAAGAAATTGGCTAGTAAGAATTCATTTTTTTTTCATTTCTATAAAAGTCATTTTCTCTTGCCAATTCTAAATAATGACTTGAGGACAAGTCAATGAATAAGTAGGGCAGAAGGAAAAAGTGATTTTTCCATATTTTCTTTCATCTCCTCATTTCCAAAATTTCAATAAGCAAGGGATTTGTTTTATTTAATTGATTGATTGTTCAAAGAAGGAGTTGTTCTAATTCAAATCAGCGAAGGGACCTGTGCATCATCAAAATATTATCAAAGTTATACAAATAAATGGCAGAGGGACCTGTTCAAGCAAGATCACATCAGTTCAAAAATTGCATCAACATGTTGGCAAAATCAAATAAGGTTGCATCAACATGTATCCAAAATCAAGCAAGTCAAAGGTTGTATCAACATGTCTGCAAGATTAAAGAAGTCAGATTTCAACAAGAAATATCAGAAGGACCTGTTGCATACTCATTTCCAGAAAGGGACTTGTTTAGAAGAAGAAGACTACATCATACCTACACAAATCCAAACAGTCAAAGGGATATTACAAAAGAACTAGTAAAGGACTATAAGAATTCTTGTTTTAATACTTAAATTTCTATGTTAATTTCAGTTTTAAATAATTAAGTTATGGTTAATTATTGAAATCAGTTTCATAAATCCTCATATAACCTATACTCCTAACCATTATACCTATACCACTACTCTTAAAAAATCATAGCCTATATCTATAGCCTACATTCTATAACCTATATCTATACTCCCTTAACCCCTCTCACAACCTTAATTTCAAACCTCAAACCCATTCTGCATGAACTAAATATTGCTAAACCCTGAAACCTACAACCTATCTCTATACTGCCTTAACCCCTCTTAAAACCTTAATCTTAAACCTCAAATTTATAAGGCCTATTCCGCATGAACTAACAGCCAGTACAAAACAGTAGCTCCGCAGCCTTATCAGACATTAAAATGATACATTTTTCTAAAGACCACGCCATTGTAACAGTCCTCTGCAACCATTTCATTCTGTCCCGTCCTCCGCAACCATTTCATTATGTCCTCTGCAACTACAACCACATCAACATCATTCCATGATACACAGGCACAGACTTTGAGGCTTTTCATGCATAAATGGTCGGTGTAATTTAATTTTTTTTTTAAACAAAAGGAGTTTCCAGTTCGTTGCATAGGAGAAAGGGTTCTACTGAGATAATAGTTTGAATTCAGCCACATGCAAGCTTGTTGTCGGGATACGCTGCTTGGACAAAGGAGAAGATATAGTAACCAAGGCATATCCAAAAACATGGAGGTCAGCTCAGAGGAATTCCAGGAGGAACGCAATAAGATTCGGACCAAGTCACTGTTAAAAACCCTGGGTAATTTAAAAAAAAAAAGATAGAGCATAAGGAACAGAGGAATTTTATGGCGAATAGGGCAGAACCAGAGAGGTTTGATAGTTCAAAAATAAATGCAAATTGTGTTAAAATTTTGAGAGATAAATAGTGGTTGAAATTTTTAGAGAATTTTAATGGACATAATGAAGATATCAGTAGGAAATTTGCTTCTTCCTTTAATGGAGAAAAAGCCACAGTAGGAAACCTTTCATTCAGGGTTTAAGAGGATATCATTGCTCAAACCCTAGGCATCAGTCCAGAGGGTGAAAAATATTTCAAAACTAAACAATTTAAGGAGAAATCATGGACATAGTTTGTATCTAGATCCAGAGTATCCTCGGATACTTGGAAAATTGGAGTTTCCAGAAACTGGTTTGTTCATCCTTGGGATGAAATGGTTTATGTACTTCACAAATTTATTACATGTGAAGGCAAATATAACATAGTATATCTTTATCACATCAAAATGTTGTTGCATCTGAAAGGAGAATGTACTATAAGCCTTCCATATTTTCTTCTACAAAATTTGACTAAAATGTCTAAAACCATACAGAAACAAAGAAGTAATATGGATAGAAGCCTATATCACTTCTGATTGGTGAAAATTTTTATTGAATTTGAACTACATAAGACAGGGATGTAATGAAAGAGATTTTTTATCTCTAATGAAACTAAAATTGATGAAGAACAGAAACAGCGAGAGGTTATAGAATTGACGGTTGATATAATTGAGATAGATGATGAAACTCCAGAGTATAGACCAAACACCTTTGCTCTACCTAGCAGTAGTATAAGAACAAGGAAAATGAGAAGCTAGGAAGCTAAGAAAGCTGAAAAGGATAAAATTTTCACCACTTATACAAGGAAATCTAGAAGGAATAAAGGCAAGACAGTACAGAATAGTGATAACCTACAGCAAGCCCAGGATGACAATACACAGGAACTAGAAATCAAAAGCAAGGAGGAAGAACCAAAGGAGCAAAAACTCTCAAACAAAAAGCAAAAGCAATTAGAAAGACAAATTCAAGATTTGCAATAAGAGCTTATGGAATCATAAATGTTGGAAAAAGTTGTGAAAAGATAAAATGAGGCACTGAGAATAAAAAGTAAGAAAATTTAAGATGAAAATGAAAAATTGAAGAGAAAAGTAAAAAAACTCAAAACCAACAAAATTGAAATTTGTAGATGGGCTAGCAATTGGTATAGGCAGAAGAAAGCTATCAAGGCCAAATACCAAATTTTGAAGACTAAATATCAAACTCAGATGAACATGGATGTTTTACTGTAGGCAGCAGAAGCAACAAGAAAAGAATTCTAGCAGATTAGCATGAGGACATGCAAAGTCTTGTGTTTGGGGGAGACGTTGGTACCATTTCATGACTCATCCTTTCACCTAAAAAATTCATTTTATCCATCAAATTTTCTCATATAACCTTCATAAATCTCTCATATTCCTTTGAAACTGATTAATGTAATGCCATTATTATTATTTTTACATTGGAATTGATTTTAGGAATTTTTGTATTAAAATTAGGATTTTTCAGAAAATTACAAGTTTTCGTAACTTCCTGTAATGATTTCATGTTTTGACACGTTGCATGATAGGTTGGCCAAATCGAGGACTGAGGATCTATTCCTGAATGTACAAGGATGGTGAAATATCTATCCACTTCCAGATTCGAAGTCCACAGGTAGCTGGTCAACGTTGGTCAACTTCAGCTATTTCAGCGGAAAATCCTAAGCAATTAATGAACAGATTTGATAGTTTGCTTATAAAGAGGGATATGAACTAATTCGACTCCTTTGGGAAGTTAGTTAGGATTTTTAGGAACACAAATAGCCTTTTCTTGTTATGTATTTCGATGATAAATAGTTAGAAGAAAAACATTGAAGGACTACACTACATGAGACATTATGTGACAAACTTCAAAACTTGATTTATGTAATTGACTTTCAGACTTTAATACAGAGATTCGGTCATCTATTTTGTTACATTTAGTAATATTCTTCATCTGAGTTATCTTAAGGTGTGCTTGCAACGTGTGGATGGCCCCCACTACAGATCTGGTACACTTTCTTGTGTTTTTCATTTACATTTGCATAATTAGATCTGATAAACATTTCCATGTAATTCTTGTGCTACAAGTTTATGAATCAAAATTTTCAATTGAAGCCAGTGTCTTTTGTGAAAGATATTTGTAAGAAGATTCAATTGATATCAGTCTTCGAATTGAGAATTGTGTTTATTATTTCATGTTCCAACACTTAAGTTTATCATTTCTGCTTAATGATCATGGTTGTAATTGCAGAGCTCAACTTGTAGTCTAATGGCTGAACCTTGTAAAAGGACTTAGCTATTGGTTGATTTCAAGATTATTTACCTTGATTTCTGTTTTGAATGATTGTGATTGATAAGTGTGTTGATTTAAGACTTGGAAGAGGTTCTATGAATTGAGTTCTTGTAAAAGAACTAGAGAATCTCGGACAAACAATAGAACTCTGTTTTTAGGAGATTAGATTTGTTTTGTTTAATAAGGTGTTCAGGTGTGGAAGGAGACAAGGAAAACCTCTTGTAAAATAGTATTGAATCCTATACACCAAACCCTCATTTAGGAGACCAAATCATTCTAGATCTATATATTTTAGATAAGTACCTCTAAGTGTACCTACTCGTATTGATAGGAAATTTAAGTCTAATCTAAATCAGCAGATTGGACCAAACAATAGGTATGAGAAACACATAAGAAATCAACAAAAGCATTACCAACACACTGCCCATCCAGTCCAAGGGTTGAACCATGCTCTGATACCATTATGTAACACCCTCTTCCCACATCTACCCAAGTAACCGGCCAATCGGGGTAAACATGTGACGAGAGGTTACTAATACAAGATTCAACCTCCTAAATGACATTGAGGAAGTGGAACCGATGAAAACCTCACAAACAAACCTTACACAGCATCAACAACATCCCCAGGAGGTATCCCAACCCTTCAAGCCTCTTACCCCTAGGTTAGACTAACTTTTTGACCATTTTGAGCCGTAGTCGCAAGCATGACACTGCATTCCAACAGCTAGGAGGCTATAGCTGCAGGCACAACATAATAAGCCTGTGTCCAGGGCCCCAATTGCTAAGTTATGTGCCTACAACTCCGGTATTTGAGCCACATTTTTAGGCCCATATCCCAAGTCACTGTCCAAAACTTCATGAAAACTTAGAGAATGATAAATAACATTGGAACAATGATACATATGCAATCACATCAACAAGAACCCATCTTTGTCAAACATGTCGCAAACATTGAATCTACATGTGTAAACAACATATTTAAGTTGTGGGAGTCTCTTACTTATCTGAGAATCGCTAAGAAGAATTTATCCCTTACATCATAAGCTACAATACAATATATTTAACCATAGATACATTACATATTCATTTACAAGTAAAAACCTGGATAGAGGCATACATCATCACTAATCGAATACACGCTTACAACCATCATAATAACAACATAAATACAATGGATACAACAACAATAAAATCGATACATAAATCAGTAAATTTGCGTACCAAATACCAAATGAATGAGCTCTTCATTAGTGAATGTAAAAATCAACCGGAGATGGGACTTCCACTTCACTTCATCCAATCACCCCTGTGCCGTATTCCAAGCATGAATGTGGGATGTCATCAAACACATCAATCACAATCAATCTAGGGCTTCCAGAGGCCAAACCACCTCAACCTTCAACCACGAATTCAACATCTGACAACACAACCATCATAGATTGGTCTTTATCCAATTTTTTTCGTGGCTCCAGAGTGTTTGTTCCAACCAGGGCTTCTAGCGCATTTGTCCAACCAGGGCTTCCAAGACTAGTAACTCAACCCACAT
The DNA here is from genome assembly GCA_034641835.2 of Pinus albicaulis. Lineage (NCBI taxonomy): Eukaryota > Viridiplantae > Streptophyta > Pinopsida > Pinales > Pinaceae > Pinus > Pinus albicaulis. Next base: position 1,089,747,551 of record CM076575.1, read on the forward strand.
AGGGCTTCCAAAGTGTTTGTCCAACCAAGGCTTCCAGGACTAGTAACTCAACCCACAATTGTCCACTGGACTTCCAGAACATTTGTCCAACCAAGGCTTCAAGGAACTAATAACTCAACCCACAGAGTAAGGAATCATGAGAACCAATCAAAACACAATCAATGGAAAAAACCCACAACACCATGGCTATCTTGGAAATGGCAAGGCTAGGAAAATCCACATGCATACACCATGCTTGTCAAAACTAGTGAGGAAAACATACATGCAACTCGATACCTACAATCAAATCTCATTGTAGCTACTGATCCCGATGTCCACTTGTGCTTTCTTACTCTTCCTTTGCCTTCTTTCTCCAAATCACCAAGTATCCACACTCTCCAAGAGTACTCCAAGAAAACTCTAAGTATCCAAGAGTATGAGAGAGAGAGAGAGAGAGAGAGAGAATAATGAGAGAGCTCCAAAAATGCACTGACAAAAGGCACCAACTGATCCTCAGAAGTCTTTTTATGGAAGAGGCCTCTATTTTCTTAATTTTCCTCCTCACATGCAACATGTGACCTTTCATATCCCTTTTCTCCTAATTTCCATTATTTTCAAAAAATAAATGTGCCAAAAATACTTTTTGCCTCTTTAATGCATTAGCCATACCCTTTGCCAATTTCCTTAGCCATAATAAAACATGTGAACACCCATATTAGGATGTTTTTCCCAACATTTAGCTTGGAATACATGTCCCATCCACCGTGGTTATTATTTTAACTTTATTACATAGAATTTTCACTAGGGTTGTTACAGTGAAAACAACTCATTTCATCTTGTGTTTATGCCACCAAACACTACAACACTTAGGGGATAAAAAAACACAAATTGAGAAGTAAAAACATGGTTAACAATAGATTGAAAAACAAATGTTGTAACAATGGATTTTGTAACATTAGATGTTGTAATAGCATATGTCATAACATCATGTCAATGTTACATATGTTGAAAATGTTGTAGCAGCTAATGGAGTAACACACATTGCTGAAAAATGCAGCAAGAAATTCTCAATTTGATTTTTTCTTGATTAAATTGAGAAATTTTGAATTTCCAATATAAAATTATTATTATTATTATTGATGTCCTCTGATGCTCCTTGTCTATGATTTCTAATATTAATATTGAGGAAATTATTTATTATTATTATTATTAAGTTTAAGATTATATTTTTCCTTGATTAAATTGAGAAAAAATGAATTTGAATTTAGTGTTGTATGCTAGTGCATAGACAAGGAGCATTAGGAGGACATCATGCATTCTCTAGATCACCTTTTCAACCATCTAAGTAGAATGGACCATAGGTTAGATAGGATTTAGCAGCGAATGAGTATTCCTCAACAGTTGAAAACAACTAAAGAGGGCTCCAGAGAGTGTTTGCAGATTTCTACTTCCAAGACTCTGGATAGTTTTCTAATGATCTTGTTCTATGTAGTTTTTGATGATAGTGTCTCTTGGTTTTGTATCCCAGAAGAGGTCCACAATTTTCTCCTGGAATGTTTTGCATCTTTTTGCTTACAACTATCTTTATCATCTCTTCAAAAAAAAATTTGTTATGGTCAAATCTTTTAATCTATAAAACATTTTCATATAATTACTAATTCTTAACAATAATAAAAAATCATATTCACAATAAAATTCCACAATATATAACTAAAATATTATATATTATTATTAGTTGATAAAACAATTTTTATAAATTATTTGAAAATATAATATTAAATATTAAAAATTTAAAATATAATTATTATTCACACAATTATAATAATATTATATATTATTATTAATTCATAAAACAATTTTTATAAATTATTTGCAAAAAAAATTATTAAATATTAAAAATTTAAAATATAATTATTATTCACAGAATTATAATAGGTTTCACAAAATTCCTGAATAATGATTTGAGTGGTATTTAATAAAATAATATTTCATCACAAATAATAAAAAATTAGATTGATTCAAATCGTTTACATTTGAAAATGAAATAGATATCCAAAGTAAATAAAATTCACACTGTTTTATTTAAATTTAATAATAATAATAATAAATTTTATTATTTATGAAATAAAATATTTAATTTATTAATATTATATTTTTTATATATATTATTTAAAAATAAATGCGAAAAGACGTGAATCCATCTTCATCTTTAAAACCTCCATGCACACCCCTCTCCACGACTAAAGTGAAGTCAAAATATGAACCAACTCATGCATAAGTTTGGTAGGAAACCTCTCCGGCCCACGGATAAATCATGATCCATAAGGGAAAAACTAATACTTAATCAAATATCTTTTTTCAAATATGTGTAAGTCACTTCATTTTCAAAAGTCAACCTTGTAATAAGGTATCGAATTTCACAGGAAAAATGTCAGTTATGGGTGATTGGGTGGTCTAATACCATTAAAAAATTTGTAGAACAGTTAAGATTTTTTTTGAATTTTTGCAAAATTGTCAATTTTTTTTTAATTTGTGAAAGCAATCTGAGAGCTGTGAAAATGATCAAATTTAACTAATGAATTTATTTTGAAATTCTAACCTTTTAACTAGAATCCAAAGACCATAACCCTAAACCACCTACCATTCCAACCTTTTAACTAGAATCCAAAGCCCATAATCTTAAACCACCTAAGGTTCTGTTGAGGCCTCAGAAATCTGTGGAAACAGCAAGGGGATAACCACCCAGTCCGGACCTTAAAACAGTTCATTTTTTGTTTGGGATAGTGGCTCCGACTTGGTGTAATGGGACCAGTTTCACAGATTTGGGTTTTTGTATGATTGTTGGATTTCTCTCAAAATATTTGCATAGATAATTACTAAAAACTAAAACAACTTTATTCTAGAATGCAATACTTTGAATTAACTCTAATCTAATCTAACCCGGGATAATACCAATTTTATGCGATTTAGAATGATATCTATTCGATCTGTGATGATTTAATCACAAATTTAATAGGATTAATACTTTTGTAAGATGATTCTCTTAAGAAATAGTTAATTAAAAGAAGATGTAAAATATATCGCATATATCTGATGATTATATATAAAACAAACCAATTTCTATCTTTATATCATACAATAGTACAACTGATATTTCAAACAGAGATAATTGATTTCATATATAATTCATGAAAGTTGGATTCATCACTAATATTCAAAACAGAATTAGCATACATGATAATAATACTAGATGTGTACTATCATGTTCATCTGATCAGTGATAATAGGCCACATTCAACTCTTCTACCAATAAGTCTTTCAAAGAATACAAAAGTGCATCAACAATGATCAACAAAATGATATATAACTGAAAAAGTCGTGTTCCATTATTTCATCGAGGCATCCACAAACTTACTTACAATAAAGTATTCTTTGTAAATGTTCTCAATAAAATTTTGGACCCTTCTCTAAATGCATGAGAAGGGTTTAAATAGTATACTAACTACTTACAAAAAAATAGATTATATAAAATATCTTATGAGGTGGTTTCAAACAACCTTCCTCATCCCTAGTGCCTATTTGCTAAAATTGAAATTATTAAAAAAAAAAAAAACTTATAATCATGCCCGATGATAGATTACTGCTAGCTCTGTTTTTCTGCTCACAAATCTCTGACATCAGCTGAACCTGTGGAGGCTTCCCGAACTGCGTCTTCATTTTCCCAGCAAATATAGCATCCTGTAAAAGAGGCTGCATTTTCTGTATGGAATCCAGGGAGCAACTCAATGTCATTACTTGACTATGCGGTTTAACTAGTGATTGCCAGTATGATTCCCAATCAGTATTCTTCAGTTGTGCAAGCGTTTCTTCCCGGAGTTGACCTGTGCTTTTCCAACTTTGTTCTAAATCTCCGATATCAGGAATTGATTTGTGATTCCCCTCTTTAATCAAACCAGAGATATGCAACATATGGTTAATCATTTTGACCATATTCTTTGATATACCTGCTGCTCTGGAAGCCAACTCTGCATGTTTCACCTGTGCATCCCAGTCAGTAAAGAGAATATCTTTGAAAGTCTCATTGATCTTTGGAAGACCTGACTTTCTTCCTTCCTCTGAATCTTGCCATTCAATATAATCGGAGATTTTGGTATTGAGTTCATTGAACTCAATTCTTTGATCAATGACTGCATTAGTCAACTGTTCACTGATTTCCAGATGTGGAATAATGTCTGACATTTGTACAAAAAATAGTTTTTGTTGTTTTGAGAGTAAGGAATTTAATGCCAATGCTTCTTTTATGAATTCCTCTACAGTAAGAATACCTTCATATTTGGTAAGATCTTCTCTCAATTTTTCAATCAGAGAGTTTTTTCTAGATAAGTCATTTTCATGACTTATCTTAAGCATTTCCATCTCTTGTTGTACTCTGAGGAGTTGTTCTTCAACCTTCTGATTTAGAATGTTTCTTTCTTCATCTAGTTGTTGCTGTTGCTACATGATTTTGTCATCCTTTTCCTAAATCAAAATAGATACTTTTGTTGCCTTATCCATTGTTGCAGTGGTGTATGCACCAGCGAATTGAGATAGCCAAGTTAAATTTTCAATTGTATTTGGAGTATCTTTCCATACTACTTCCATAACTTCATTTCCTGAGGGTGTTTCAATCCTTCTTCTTTTCTTCTATTTCCTTACTACAGTTTTATGCAGAGGGTTGTAGAATACAACTAATGGAGGGATATCAATTACCTTCAGAACAATTTCATAAATTGGAAACATAGGAATGACTTATGTGTCTTGGGAGGTTATCCCACGGTTATCCCAGGACTTTCAATGATTTATTTTGCTGAAACTGTTTGTCCCTTTGGAGTGTGAAATTTTGTATCTTTTTGTGAAGATGATACGTCTGGGGTATTTATCAATGTGTTGCTAACTGGAGTCCGGATTTTATCTAGTTCATTCTGACTTTGTGAATCTGTTTGTTCTGTCCTGACTTCTTTGCTTGCTTCAGTCGTATAACTGGTAACTAAGAAATTTTGAGGGACACATCTGAGTCTTTTTTCTGTATACTCATTGAATCTCTGTATTTCTTTTGGATTTAGGTTCAATTTGACAAAATTTTGCAAAATGTCTTCAAATCTATCATCAGTGTGTATGATAGGTTTAACTTTAACTGACTGAGTAAACTTGTTAGAAATCTTCTCTGGGTCGAACTGCCTTGAGGGTAAGACGGGGAGCTTCAAAAGCTCAATCTTCTGACATTCTTTCAATGCATGATTGAAATTGCTGAGGGTAAATGTAGCACATTGAATTGGAAAACTCGGCCATAAGGACTTTATACTATCCTTCAAAGATTTCGTGAGTCCATTACCAACAGTTTGGTAAGCGACTTCTCTCGCCATTAATTTATCATAAACATACAAAGGAAGAATATGTGGGGGACAGGAGCTTCCAAATACTCTAATATATGAAAATGATTCTTCAACAAAAAATATGCCTATCATTTGAAGGTCTGCAAGGGCTTCCTTAGTGAACCTAGGGCTTACTGTGTCAAACATAAATTGATGTAACGGAATACAACTCCATAACACAGCCTATGAAAATGTGGTGCATAATTATGCTCCCATATCTCTTTATGACTCAAATGTATAGGGGTGGGATCCTAGGGAGTCCATTTCCAACCCATAACTAGAAAACTGGTAGAAAAGCAGATGGCGTCAAAAACATACATGCTCATAAAAAATTGAGGAACAAATTTGGAAGAGGAAGTTCTTGTTTGGCGATATTATTAATTGCCTTAACTAGATTCTAAGAAAGGATAGCCGCCCAATTCATTATGAGGGAATTAACACAGGAGTCAATCAGGGGAAGCCAATTTATGGAGAATTTGGTATTATCAGGTAGATCATATAATCTGCATAGCATTACTGCTGCAAAATTGTAGGGATTTGCAAGTGATGCAATAGGATACATACATGTTTTCTCATATTTGAACTTGTTATATAGTTTCCTCCAATCTTGAATTTCCTTGAACGGGTCTTCGTTCTTCTTAGAAAACTTTGCAACAAACTGACTGTTGTAGTTGTCTTGCGGGTCAGGCAGGTTATACATGATTTTCAGATCTTCAGCTCTGAAAGAACTTAGAATCTCATCTTTGGAGGTTCTTAATTGTCTGTCTTTGATTGTTGAATCGTCGAGCACCCATCTAATTATGTCGGTATATGGAAGAAGATTAGCCCTTGCTACTATCCTATGGAGGAAAGAGCATGTAATATCTTTGAACTGTAAATTTGAGGGTGTTGCATCATCAGCAGTCGTCGTGACTTCCACTACTTCGGGTTCTTCGTCTTCGAGAATGGTATAGATAGCTTGCCACTTTGTGGCACCTCCATCAGCAGTGCAGATTGTATCTGAGACTATTGGTGACATTTCTGTGTATTCTTCTTCTGCAATAGTCTGTTTGTTGTGCTTTTGCATTACCTTGTAGATGGACATATCTTGAAGGAAAATCCCTATAAAAATAGAATAATGATCAAATGATGGAAGATATATTTGAAATGACCAATTCGAAAAGAAAAGATTCGGGAATCAGATGTTCCATTAATTATTTGTAACCAAACAATAATTATTTGCATTGGGATGATCAAACACACTTAATCATTTCTGACATGATTTATTTTGCGTAAAACCTTTATTTAAAACATGTCAAATCCATCGCATCGCGCCCTACGGAAGTCGTAGTATCGCAAAATCGCAATATCGGAACTTTGGTAAGAATTTCTTAAAGTTTTACAACGTAAATCTGTGATATGCGATTTGTAATGTCACTTGTGAAACTTCAAATCGGCGATCGTAAAATTGGAATTTCGTTGTTTTATTGTTTTAACTTTTAATAAGAAAATATTTATGCGAAAATGCTATTTGTGATAAGGATAATTTTTTAATTGCTTTCTTTTTTCTTTTTTCTTTTTTTTCAATAAAGCAATGATGTTTTTTGAAGTTTGATTTTTATTAAAAGACAAAAATATATTTTTAAGAAGGGTCCCTATTTCTATTTATCAAAGGTCTAGATTATTTTGAAAATAAAAATGGGGGGAGTTGTTGCATAGCACAACAATTGGCGATTCACTTGGGAGAACCAGATATCTCTGATTGGTTTATTTTGATATTTCTAAACTTTTAAAACAAGAAAAAGATATAAGAAATAAAAATAGTATGATGTATGAATTAAGCAGTATTTTTTTAGAATATAATCTATTTACCTATCTCATTTCTTTCTTAATTAACTCCTTCAGTGATAATACATAGGTATCTGTATCAGTCAGTACTCAGATTTAAAAAGATAAAGTAGGTATTCTCTGAAATTAGTTTCATATATTTTTACTCATTTATCACATATAGAGCCATTGTTGCCAACAGGCGTTTATAGCCTCAACAGGGTTATCTTTTAACCAATAATGATTCATGGTCCCATCTGAATTTGATTTCTTATTTCAAAATATAATTTAACATGTAATTGAATTTCTTTTTCTTGACAGCTTTTCAAAATCATTATCCAGGTTTGGTAGTGTGATAATGATGATGTCATTCACTTATAGTAATTTTAGACTGAACAAGCTGGCTCGTGATGAGACCCCTTGTCTATTGATTTTTTTATAATCATTGAGCTATTACCCTATTGTGGTATGTGGTATTGGTAATATCAGTCTAAATTATTTCTCTATGATCATGATAAACAAACTTGTGGTGAGACTTATTTCTTTTGAATTTATACATCATATATATTTCTTTTCCTTTTTCTAATTATACTCCGAAGGAGGAATTTTATCATATGGTATGAATCATTAGCTCGTTTAAGAGTTATGGATGATAATTATAGAGTTGGTAGATACCTTTTCATAGAGAATCCTTGCTAAGTTAAAAATTTCCTTTTTTGACTGATACATAACAACTATATTTTATGATATCAAGAGTCTTTTCAGAAAGTAAATTCCTTTAGTAAATTTAAAAAATAAATAAATTTTATTCGATTCCCATAGTTATAATCATCTTTTACTTCACTTATTTATAGAAGCGAAAAAAATCAAAATAATTTATTAGAAATTTTGAAAATTTGAATCAGCCAAAAAATGATGTTATTTTCAACCTTTTATTTTCCTAAAGAAAAAATTAAAATTTTAAAGCTTGACTTAAGAGAAATATTTTTTAAGAATTTGACCATTCACAAGCAAAGAATCTTTCTTACTTGATAAGTCTTGCAGAAAAAAGTTGGATATGTCTATTTTCTCAATGATTTGAAATGGACCAAGCCATAGTCTTTGGAATTTGGTATGCTTACATTTTTCCTCATGTGCCTTATCCCATTTTAAAATAAGGTCTCTAATTTCAAAAGCTTTTGAACTGGTGGATGCTGTGTCAAATGAGGTTTTAACTATTTGTTGACGATGAACATGTATAGCTTTGGCTTTTTCTCTCTGTTCTTCCATTTTAAAATTTTTATCTTGTCTAAGTTGAAGGGAAGATGAAATATTTTCATCAATAAACTGCACTAAAGCAAATGATGGTATTGTTATATTTTTGGGTAGAACTACTTCTTTCTAATAAACTAACACAAATGGAGAAGTACCTATTGAGGCTTTCTGGGTGATTTTATCTGCCCAAAGAGCAAATAATAGTGCTTTGTGCCAATTTTTATGATTTTGTTCTATGGTTCATTTGATGATTCTGATGAGGTTTTTATTTGTAGATTCAGCTAATCCATTACCTTGTGGATAATAGTTAGCTGAGTATTTTAATTTAAAACCTCCTTTCAAAGCAAATTCTATCATAGCGTTTCTAGAAAAGTAAGATGCATTATCAAATATCAAAGCTGATGGGAGGCCAAACCTGGTGATTATGAAATGATCAATAAAATCTGTAATGCTTTGCATATTAACCACCTTTAATGGGATAGATTCTACCCATTTTGTGAAATAATCTGTTGCAGTTAGAATATACTTATGCTATTTAGAAGAGTTTGGAGTTATTTCACTATGATATATAACCCCCGTTGTTCAAATGGTTGTTGGATATTTACTAGTTGTAGAGGAAATGTTGCGTTCTTTTCTCTTCCCGCTGCAGTTTGACACACTTTAAATTTTCTTGTGTATTCATGTGTATCTTTAAATAGAGTTGGCCAATAGTATCTAGCATGCAGTATTTTATGAGTTGTGGTGTTTCCTCCGAAATGACCTCCAACTGGTCCATCATGTAATTCCTGCATTACTTTTTTAGCTTCAGTTTTTTCTAAACATCTCAATAATACAGAATCCTAATTCTTCCTAAATAACACATCATCTATGAGTTGATATTGATTTACTTTAAGCCTCAGAGCATGCTTTGTTGTATAATTGAGATATAATGGAACATATCCATTTTTTAAGAAAAATTTCAGATCAGCATATTATGACTAAAAATCGTTTAGGCTTACCTCAGACTATTGTATTTCATTTGGTTGGTATTCTTCTGTTGGTAAATGAGAGGCTCCAGTTAACATCCTGCAAAGACCTTGACCTTTAACAATTCTAGTAGGATGTATCTCTACATCATATTCTTGAAGTGTAGTGACCCAATTTTCTCTTTTCTCCTACTTCTCGTTGGATTAATAATTTCCTTACTGCTGAGTAAGGTACTATTATTTTAGTACGTGTTTTTAGGAGAAAAGGTCTAAAATGTTTCAAAGCTTTAAATACATCATAAGCTTGTTTTTCCATGGCTGAATAATTTAACTCAACACCTTGAAGATTAGAACTAAAAAATGAAATTGGTGCTTCCATGTTCTGATTATTTAGCTGTGTCAAAACTGTTGCGTATGATGTATCAGAAGAAAATGTATATAATACAAATGGCTTAAGAAAGTCAGGAGTTGTTAAAGAAGGAGCTTCGATGATAGCCTTTTTAATCAGCTCGAAATAATTTCTCTCATATTTTCCCCATTTAAAAATTACATTTTTCTTGATCATTGATTGTAGGGGTAAGATGATTTGGGAGAAATCAGGAACAAATCTTTTTACAAAATTAATTTGTACTAAAAATGATTGCATCGTTTTTTTATTGTGTGGTAAAGGGATGTTTTCAATTTCTTGAATATTATCAGGGTCAATATAGATTCCTTTTTTAGAGACAATGAACCCTAATAATTTACCTTCTGATAAGGCGAAATAACATTTTTTTTATTCAAGGAAATACCAAATTTTCTACATCTTTCAAAAATGTGTTTTAGGTGATTAACATGATTGTTTATATGCTTAGAGTAAATAGTAATGTCATCTAAGTATATAACAACTTATTTATTTATTAATCCTCTGAAAGCTATATCCATAGCACGTTCAAATGTAGCACTTGCATTAATCAGCCCAAATGGAATTTCTTGGTATGCATATGTTCCCCACTTTGTTCTGAATGATGTCTTTAATCTATCATCTAGATGTACCATAATCTAATTATATCCTGAAAATCCATCGAGAAAAGACATCAATTCAAATCCTGCAACTAACTGTAATATCTATTCCATGGTGGGTAAGGGGAAATTATCTTTTTGGCAAGCTTTATTCAAATTTCTAAAGTCTATGCAAATCCTAGTGTCTCCATTCTTCTTTCTAACTAGGACCATGTTTGATACCCATTTCGAATGTCTAACAAGAAAAATAACTTTGGCTTTGAGCATTTTATTTAATTCCAATTTAATTTGACTTTCTAAATTTGGGTGGATCTTTCTAAGTTTTTGTTGAACAGGCTTATCATCAAAGGTCATAGGTATGGTATGCTAAATTATGGAAGTATCATATGTCTTAAGATCTGAGTAATCCCATGCAAAGATATATTTACATGTTTTCAGCAATTTAATGAATAACATCCTTTCTTCAGGTTTTAAACCAAGACATAAGTTGATGTTTTGAGGTTTTTCTGGTGTACCAAGATTAATCAATTCAAATTTTAAAGTAGAACTCTGCGTTTTTGAATTGGTAGTCTTCTTAAACCTATCTTTCAAATCATAGAGATCTTCCATTTTGACTACAGATTTAGGAATTGAATTAGTATTTTGTTTATCCTCAATCTGTAAATCATGTTCATGTTCATCTATGATTTGACCTTCATAATCTCTGTCTGATGTAATAAAGTCTACTATATCTGCATCATTGTTAAATACTTTCCAATTCGTTACATTATCAGGAATGGAAGGCCTAAAAATTAACTCAATTGAAAATTTGTCTGGGCTAAATTCTTCGGATGGTATAAGTTTAGATGCTACATTAGCAAGTAAATCAACGCTTGCATTTTGTAATCTAGGAACTGTAGAGATATTAAATGCAGAAAAATGGGATGTAAGGTTATGGAATAAATTTTGATAGTGTTTCAAATGTCCAGAAATACAATGAATTGTATTTCTGACTTGTCTAACAATTATTTCAAAATCTCCATATACCTGCAAATATTTAACATTTAAACTAATAGCTTTGTACAGACCTTGTATCAATGCTTCATATTCAGCGATATTATTCGTGCATTGAAATTCGAGACTGCAAGTTAGCATTGTTTTCTCTCCTTGTGGATTGATTAAAATGCAACCTGCTCCTGCACCATCTTCAGATTCTAAACCATCAAAGTATAAAGTCCAAAATAAAGAATTTTTCAAATTTTTATTAGTAAGATTAACACATCTAGAAGTATCTGTTTGAGAAAAGTTTTCAATTTGAGAAATAGTTGTGTTTGTTAAAAAAGGTGAAATTTGGGCATTGAATGATCCAAGAAACGATTCAGCTGAATAATTTCCAATAATATTATTGGTGAAAGCTACAAGTTCATTTGCTTCTTCTAGTTCAGTGACTATATGTTTCATAAATTTTTCGCGTTCAACTCTGATTTGATTTGGTTTTCCATTGTATGGTAACCACATGTGTGACCAATCGGTAGAAAACTATCCATGTAAATTTTCAAACCAATCCCTGCTTAAAATAAGACCATAAAATTCAAGGATGTCTGCGACCAAAATATCAATTACTTGCAGCACCTTTGGATTGGACGATAATCTAATAGATACTGACATCATTTCTCCAATAACTTCGACTCTTGTTCTATCTGATTGAACTATATGTATAGCAGATTTTTGAGGAGTAATATTCAATTTTGTGCACACTATTATTGGCATGATGTTTGAAGAATCTCCTGAATCAATAAGACAATTATGAACATTTTTGTTGAAAATATCATAAGTAAAAAGTAAAGGAGTGTGAGAAATAGATGTATCACCAATTAAGACCAGATCATTGGGATTTACTGTGTTTGGAGATGATGGAGGTTTTCCCATATCTTTAGAAGCTTGAGCTATAACTGGTGGTTGTATAGGATCTACAGGGATTCCCTTGAGTTCTCTAAGTAAAAATTTTTGTTGTTGTTTGAGTTTGGTCATTTCATGTAGTAAAATATTTGCTTTGGTATTTTTCATATCTTCAACTATATGTTATTCCGTTGTATCTGAAACTATCAAAGTTTTGGAAGTTGTAATAGGATCAGATGAGATAGGATCTGTTTGGATAGTTTTAGATTTTTGTACTGTTGTTTTCTCCTTTGTGGGGAGAGATTTCTTTTTCTAGTTTGATATAGTTGAATCAGGAGAAGATTTTCTTCTAGTAGACACAGGCATGGCTTCTCTTTCTTCTTCTGAGGGAAGAATGAAATCCCATAACCCATTCAGTTCAAATTCTTCCTCAGACTCTGGTTCTTGTTCAGATGGTGAGGGATCTTCAGTATCTTGATCAGATTCAGCATTCAAAATAACATTTGGAGGCTAAGAAGTTGAAGAAGGTTTTTTCTTAAATGGGCGAACTGATTTCTTAGGAGCTAGTGTTTCAGCAACTTGTTTATTTATTTCAATCATGTCATTTGACATAGTCTTTAACACTTTTTGAAGGCCTTCAAGATCAAATGGATCTTTTGAGACTTTCTTTTTGGAATCTTGACTAAATGTCAATTTCTTTTATTTCCTGTCTTCTATCTCTGATCTTTTTTCTAATGCTAGGATTCTTTTCTCTATAGCAAGAGCTTCTTTCATGTTTTCTAAAAGGGTAGCTTTACCAGCTCTATCTACAAAAATAGCTATATTAGAAGGTAAGGAATAAATATACCATTCTATTTGTACATCAACAGCAAGCTTGGAAGCGATTGGGAGTTTGTTTAATAACTTGTTAAATCTGGAGTTGAAATCTTTGATCCTTTCACCTAAATTTGTTTTTAGAATGGAAAGGGCGTTGATTAAAGATGCAAGAGTTCTATCATCTCCAAATTTTGCAAGAAAAACCTGTTCAAAGGTTTCCCAATCAGCAATTCATCCTGTTGGAAGTGAAAAGTACCAGGATCTTGCAGATCCTTGTAAAGTATAAGGAAACAATCTAACTACAATATATTCATGAGCAAATCCGTTCAAATTCATGGCTAACATAAAATTATTGATATGTTCTTCTACAGGAAGACCATCATCTGGATTATATTTTGGTAACCATTTTTCTGGATGATCTGGAAGAGGATTTGGATTTGCTATCAATACAACACCAGGATTCGTCCAAGGCTGATTAGCCATAATTGGATTTGAATTTTGTGAAGAGATAGAAATAGATCCAGAAGTAGGGGAAATGGATGAAGAACTTACAACTGGAACAGTACTACTTGTGATAGTACTGATTGTTTGAGTAGAGGAAATGGAAGAATAAGATGATTTAGATTGAATAAGAGGATGTGAAGAAGTAACTGAAGGGAAATTTGATGTAACTTCAATTGTATCTGGCTTAGATCTGGATATAGAAACTTTTTTGAAAAATGATTCAATTGGAAATTCAAAAGGTGGAATTCCAAGTTTCTCACTTTTGGATCTAGTTAATATACCAGTTTCTCTAAATAGAAAAGTAACACTTTCTTCAGAAGCTTCTGGATTAACAGGATTTTCTGCAAAATTTGATATTCCTTCTAATTTTTGAATTAAATACTGAAATTCGAGAGACTCGAGAGTGAATTCTGAAGTAGATGATTGTCGAAATATTTCAGGAGATGAGGGGAAAGTTTCTACAATTTCTGATTTCTGTGTTGGTGATTTAGAATTTGATCGAGAAGTTATAGGATGCTTTTGGGGAGATCGAATCTCATGAGGGCTTCTAGTTTGAGGTTTAGATTTATATGCCATTCATAGTCAGGCCCTCCTTCTAGCGCCAAAAATATTAAGTCCTCAAAAATATGTGGCAACAACAAGGGGGGTAACCACCCGGTCTGAACCTTAAAGCAATTCCTTTTTCATTTAGGATAGTGGCTCCGACTGGGTGTAATGGGACCAGTCTCACAGATTTGGGTTTTTGTATGATTGTTGGATTTCTCTCAAAATATTTGCATAAAGAATTACTAAACACTAAAACAAATTTATTCTAGAATGCAAAACTTTGAATTAAGTCTAATCTAATCTAACCCGGGATAATACCAATTTTATGCGATTTAGAATGATATCTATTCAAACTATGATGATTTAGATCATCATAGATTTAATAGGATTAATAATTGTGTAAGATGATTCTCTTCAGAAATAGTTAGTCAAAATAAGATGTAAAATATATCGCATATATCTAATGATCATAGATAAAACAAACCAATTTATATCTTTATATCGTACAATAGTGAAACTGATATTTCAAACAGAAATAATTGGTTTCATATATAATTCATGAAAGTTGGATTCATCACTAATATTCAAAACAAAATTAGCATACATGATAATAGTACCATATGTGTATTGTCCTGTTCATCTAATCAATGATAATAGGCCACATTCAACTCTTCTACCAATAATTCTTTCAAAGAATACAAAAGTGCATCAACAATGATCAACAAAATGATATATAACTGAAAAGGTCGTGTTCCATTATTTCATCGAGGCATCCACAAACTTACTTACAGTAAAGCATTCTTTGTAAATGTTCTGAATAAAATTATGGACCCTTCTCTAAATGCATGAGAAGGGTTTATATACTCTACTAACTACTTACAAAAAAATAGATTATAAAAAATATCTTATGAGTTGGTTTCAAACAACCTTCCTCATTCCTAGTGCCTATTTGCTAAAATTGAAATTATTAAAAACAAACTAAATTATAATCATGCCCGATGATAGATTGCTGCTAGCTCTGTTTTTCTGCTCACAAATATCTGACATTGGCTGAACCCGTGGAGGCTTCCTGAACTACGTCTTCATTTTCCCAGCAAATATAGCATCCTGTAAAAGAGGTTCCATTTTCTGTATGGAATCCAGGGAGCAACTCAATGTCATTACTTGACTATCCGATTTAACCGGTAATTGCGAATATGATTCCCAATCAGTCTTCTTCAACTATGCAGGTGTTTCTTCCTGGATTTGACCTGTGCTTTTCCAACTTTGTTCTAAATCTTTGATATCAAGAATTGATTTGTGATTCCCCTCTTTAATCAAACCAGAGGTATAATCATTTTGACCATATTCTTTGATATACTTGCTGCTCTGGATATGGCCAACTCTGCCTATTTCACCTGTGCATCCCAGTCAGTAAAGAGAATATCTTTGAAAGTCTCCTTGATCTTTGGAAGACCTAACTTTCTTCCTTCCTCTGAATCTTTCCATTCAATATAATCAGAGATTTTGGTATTGAGTTCATTGAACTCAATTCTTTGATCAATGACTGCATTAGTCAACTATTCACTGATTTCCAGATGTGGAATTATGTCTGACATTTGTACAACAAAAAATTTTTGTTGTTTTGAGAGTAAGGCATTTAATGCCAATGCTTCTTTTATGAATTCCTCTGCAGTAGGAATACCTTCATATTTGGTAAGATTTTCTCTCAATTTTTCAATCAGTGAGTTTTTTCTAGATAAGTCATTTTCATGACTTATCTTAAGCATTTCCATCTCTTTCTATACTCTGAGGAGTCGTTGTTCGACCTTCCGATTTAGAATGTTTCTTTCTTCACCTAGTTTTCATTGTAGCTACATGATTTTTTCATCCTTTTCCTGAACCAAAATAGATACTTCTGTTGCCTTATACATTTTTACAGTCGTGTATGCACCAGCAAATTGAGATAGCCGAGTTAAATTTTCAATTGGATTTGATGGAGTATCTTTCCATACTAATTCCATAACTTCAATTCCTGGGGGTATTTCAATCCTTCTTCTTTTCCTTTGTTTCCTTACTACAGCTTAATGGAGAGGGTTGTAGAATACATCTAGTGGAGGGATATTAGTTACCTTCATAACAATTTCATCATTTGGAAACACGAGAATGACTTATGTGTCTTGGGAGGTTATCCCAGGACTTTCAATGATTTCTTTTGCCGAAACTATTTGTCCCTTTGGAGTGTGAAATTATGTATTTTTTTGTGAAGATGATACCTCTGGGGTATTTATCAATGTTTTGCTATTTGGAGTCCAGATTTTATCTAGTTCATTCTGAATTTGTGAATCTATTTGTTCTATCTTGACTTCTTTGCTTGCTTCAGTCGTATAACTGGTAACTAAGACATTTTGAGGGACACATCTGAGTCTTTGTTCTCTGTACTCGTTGAATCTTTGTATTTATTCTGGATTTAGGTTCAATTTGACAAAAAAATGGACTTCTTCAAAAGTCCCAACTGATTGCAAAATGTGTTCAAATCTATCATCAGTGTGTATGATAGGTTTGACTTTAACTGACTGAGTAAACTCGTTAGCAATCTTCTCTGGGTCGAACTGCCTTGAGGGTAAAATGGGGAGCTTCAAAAGCTCAATCTTCTGGAATTCTTTCAATGCATGATTGAAATTGTTGAGGACAAATGTACCACATTGAATTGGAAAAATTGGCCATAAGGATTTTTTACTATTCTTCAAAGATTTGGTGAGTCCGTTACCAACAGTTTGGTAAGTGACTTCTCTTACCATTAATTTATAAAAAACATACAAAGGAATAATATGTGGGGGAGAGGAGCTTCCAAATACTCTAATATATGAAAATTATTCTTCAACAAAACATCTGCCTATCATTTAAATGTCTACAAGGGCTTCCTCGGTGAACCTAGGGCTTACTGTGCCAAACATAAATTGATGTAACGGTAATACAACTCCATAACACAGGCTATGAAATTGGGGTGCATAATTATGCTCCCATATCTCTTTATGACTAAAATGTATAGGGGTGGGATCCTTGGGAGTCCATTTCCAACCCATAACCAGAAAACTAGTAGAAAAGCAAATGGCGTCAAAAACATATGCGCTCATAAAAAATTGGGGATCAGATTTGGAGGAGGAAGTTCTTGTTTGGCGATATTCATTAATTTCCTTAACTAGATTCTCAGAAAGGATAGTCACCCAATTCATTATGAGGGAATTAACACAGGAGTCAATCAGGGGAAGCCAATTCATGGAGAAATTGGTATTATCAGGTAGACCATATAATCTGCATAGCATTGTTGCTGCAAAATTGTAGGGATTTTCAAGTGACGCAGTAGGATACATACATGTTTTCTTATATTTGAACTTGTTATCTAGTTTCCTCCAACCTTGAATTGCATTGAATGGGTCTTCGTTCTTCTTAGTAAACTTTTCAACAAACTGACTGTTGTAGATGTCTTGCAGGTCGAGCAGCTTATACAAGATTTTCAGATCTTCAGCTCTGAAAGAACCTAGAATCTCATATTTGGAGGTTCTTAATTGTCTGTCTTTGATTGTTGAATTGTCGAGCACCCATCTAATCATGTCGGTATATGGAAAAAGATTAGCCCTTGCTGCTATCCTATGGAGGAAAGAGCATGTAATATCTTTGAACTGTAAATTTGAGGGTGTCACATCATCAGCATTAAACCATGACTTCCACTACTTCAGGTTCTTCGTCTTCGAGAATGCTATAGATAGCTTGCCACTTTGTGGCACCTCCATCAGCAGTGCAGACTACATCTGAGACTATTGACGAAATTTCTGTGTATTCTTCTTCTACAACAGTCTGTTCGCTGTGCTTTTGCATTACCTTGCGGATGGACATATCTTGAAGGAAAATCCCTATAAAAATAGAATAATGATCAAATGATGGAAGATATATTTGAAATGACCAATTCGAAAATAAAATATCCAGGAAGCAGATGTTCCATTAATTATCTGTAACCAAACAATAATTATTTGTATTGGGATAATCAAACAAATTAATCATTTTTGACATGATTTATTTCGCATAAAACCTTTATTTAAAACCTGTCAAATCCATCACATCGTGCCCTTTTGAATCTATGTTTATGAAGCAGATTATGTTTTGTTTATGCGATATGTGATTTCACGTTATCGCGAAATCGCAAAATCGCGGAAGTCATAGTATCGCAAAATCTCAATATCGGAACTTTGGTAAGAATTGCTTAAAGTTTTACAACATAAATCCGCGATATGCGATTTTTAATGTTGCTTGCGAAACTTCAAATTGACGATCGCAAAATCGGGATTTCGCTGTTTTATTGTTTTAACTTTTAATAAGAAAAGATTTATGTGAAAATGTGATTTGCGATAAGGATGTTTTATTAATTTCTTTTTATTTTGTTTTTATGTTTTTTTTATTTTAATAAAGCAATGATGTTTTTTGAAGTTTGATTTTTATTAAAAGACAAAAATATATTTTTGAGAAGGGTCCCTATTTCTATTTATCAAAGGTCTAGATTATTTTGAAAATAAAATGGGGGGATTTGTTGCATAGCACAATAGGTTCTTAATTCAAAACTCACCAACCACTCTTGAGAGTATATGGCGTGATTGTAAAGGAAGTGAAAACAATAGAGAGGATATCACTCTAAATCCCCACACCCATGGGCTTGATCATTATCAGTACTCTCATCGTCCTTTATCTTAGACGGCGCCATATCTTATGGAGACAAATGGCCCATATCTAATGAAATAAAGAGGGGGAAGGAATACAACCTTTTTTCAAAAATCAATGTTGCAACACAAGAACCACAATCGAATCTCCTCAATATTAGATTTATATGGTAAGAACATGGAGACCCATAAGGAGATAATGTAGGAGTTGGCTCACTTCTAACAAAATCTCCTTATTGAAACAAGGAATGATAGAGGTAGGGAGATTTAGGATGTTTCCACGAACATCCCTAGGCTTATAATGTTAAATTATAATGAAGTGTTGCTACAAAATATAGAGTCTGAGGAGGTGGAATCAATGGTCATGGGGATTCCCCACAATAAATCTCTAGGACCAAACGATTTCACTAAATAATTTTTCCAAGCATGTCATCTAGTGATAGGGGAAGAGGTGTGACAAGTAGTTGAGGAATCTTGTTAACCCAAAAATATTCTCAATTCCTTGGACACCACCTTCCTCACCTTAGTTCCCAGAAAGGAGAAATTGGAAGACCCTAATGGATATAGACACATTGCATTGTGCAATCTGATTTACAAGATAATTACTAAGATAATAGTTAATAGACTAAAGGCATTCCTTCCCAAACTCATATCTCTAGAGAAAATAGGACTTATACAAGAAAGGTAGATTTTGGATGGTATGATGGTCACCCATGAAAAAATCCATTCCCTGAAGATTACCAAAAAACTAGGTATGATAATTAAGTTGGACTTGTCAAAATCTTATGATAGAATGAGTTGGGACTATTTGTGCAACAATCACCAAGCCTTTGGTTTTGCAGAAGATTATATTGCTTGAATATAAAACCTTATATCCTATGCTTCCTTTTTATTGATGGTAAATGGACCTCCATTTGTCCCATTTTCATCTTCCCAAAGGACAAGACAAGGGGACTCCCTATCTCCATTTTTATTCATCATTGTTGTTGAGGGCTTGGGAAGGTTGTTTAAGTCTGTGGTAGAAGATAATAAGCTCTATGGTCTATGACTGTTTGGAGAAGAACTACCTTTATCCACCAACAGTTCATGGACGACACAATGGGCATGGAAAAACCCACAACGTAGGAGGCACAATCTTTCAACAAAATAATTGAGAGGTTTGCTACGGATTCAGGTATGGATATTAATAAAAGAAAATTGAAAACATTTTTATTTAGCATGCATTTGAATGTCCAAATGCATGTGGCACATGTTATGGGGATTCAAATTAGCCTAAATCCCATCTAAATACCTAGGATCCCCCTTAGCAAATATCTCTCTTAAATGGAGCCTATGGGAAGATCCCATCACAAAATTTTATCTAATAAAATGGAAAGTTAGATGTTTCATGCCTTGAATATGGATGGGATACTCGTTTTGCTGAAAGAAAATCTCTAGGCCCTTCCAATATACCTATGTTCAACTATGATGGTTCCTGTATCCATCGAATAAGAATTAAGAAGATCATAGAGTAATTTCCTATGGGGAGGAGTTGGACTAGAAGAAAGTAGCTATTAGTAGCCTAGGACAAATTATGCAAAGAAAAATTAAAAAGATGTTTGGGGTTAAGGGATCCATATGTTGTTGCAACAATGTTGGGTGCGAGGATTTGATGGAGGTGGTTACATAGGGGAAAAGATCTATGGAAAATGATTTGTAAAAATAAGAATACCACTACAAACTCCCAAACATAACCTAAATAGAATGAATAACACTACCTTGAGGTCGTCAATATGGAATATGGCAAGAAAAGGCATGGAATTGATCTAGAAACACTTCTCTTAGGAGATTAAAAATGATTAGATGACATTTTTTTGGGACGACGCCTAACAAAAACTACCAAAATTGGGAGAGAAAGAAGGCCTAAATAATTTTAAACAACAAATAATAGTGCAACGAAGAGTAATGATGACATATTATTGGAGGGAGGGAGATCCAAGGTAGAAGTGGCGGCAACGGACTGAGTCGAATAACTAGAATCCTAGGTTATTTGGGAGAGTGGCAGTGATTCTGGAGCTAGCTTCAAAAGTATAATATCCTCATGTCCAACATGGAAGAAAAACTTAGATGGGGTATCAGTCAAGAGGCACCTTCTTCGTGAGCGAAGCATATCAACTGGAGGTGGGATTACATGAGATTCAAAAGGAGTAGGCTCGATTTAAAATATGGAAGCAATAGGTATGACCAAAAATATATATTTTCCTCTAGCTCTACTTCAGAATAAATCACTAATGTGGGAGAATCTTCAAAAGAGGAACAACCAAGGTCCCTTGAGGTGTCCATTATAATTTTTACATTTAGAAGATTTGAAGAATTTATTTAATTGTTGTATTTTCTCTATGGGGCTATGGAATAAGCTATCAAACTATCTCCTTAGATTAGATAAAGATATAATGAGTATATCTAATACCGTTATTAGATGGCCATCTCATGCCTTTTCTAATCCTATACTCAATCATATCTGGACCAAAGCGCTTGGATTTTTATTATGGGGTTCTAGAAGGAACATAACCTAACAATTTTTAAAGGGAATTCAATCCCCCTAGACTCCATCTAACATGCTATAGTTAAGAAAATAAAAGAAGCAATGGTAACTATGGTGTGTTATGATCAAGACTAGAAATTGATAGGTCAATAATCAAGGATATTAAAGGATGGTTTCCCTCACTTCTTAAGGGTATCCATCCCTCCCTGCCCCCCTCTAGTTAGGCTTCAAGACCAACAAACTGAAAACCTTCTCGTCCTAAGTTATATAAACTTAACTTTGATGGGGCAGCAAAAGGAAATTCAGGGCCGACAAGATACAAATGGATAATTTTTGGTAGTAGAGGTAGGCCTGTGTATATTTACTCTAGTTAAATTGGATTGAATAGAAAAAATGGTGCAAAGTTGACTGGCCTCCGTATGGGGTTAGAATATGCTCAAGTATAGAGATTCTCCAAAATTGTGGAGGAAGGAGATCCTTAAATTATAGTTAACATGGCTCGGGAGCTCTAGAATCAATCCCATATCCATAAGGTGTCATTAGGATGGAAATTAGAATCCCTCCTAGAACAGGTCTTATCCATTATTTCTTAGATTGTAGCTCTAGTTTTCGGCCTTGTTAGAAGAACAGGGAACAAAATCACTGATTTACTAGAAAACTATGGATGTTTGAAAACCTCTAATCAAATAGCCTTGGAGTGAGATCTTCTTCCATAGTCACCTTTGAAAAGGACCCATTGGTAATTAATTTAGAAGGATCACACAACCATAGATGGGGTGACGAACATAGCAAAGGGGGGTTGGGGGGGTGCAAGATGTTGTCGCCCCACCTGGAAATCTCATTAGGGGATGTGGCACCCACCCGTGCTGGTGATTAATGTATGTTGTACATGAACTTATTGGATCCTATGTGTATATTAATGGAGAGGAGAGTGGAGTGGAGTTTGCAAGCTATGGGTGGAGCATTAAATCAGTGTGACCGTGTGAGGTCAGAGCTTGGAATAATGGTAATTGCTACATTACAACAGAGGGGGGAAGGAAAGTTGCGAGAGTTCGATAGTCTGGAATTATTTTTCATAGGAAAAATCAGGTTGAGGACTATTCATTTCCATCTTTGTTCTTTTGTTTTAGCATCATTCTTGTTCTCTTAAGAGAATTTGGTAGAAACTGCAGAATGAATGGGAAGTGCGTGGGAGTGGCTTGGCAGAAAGGGATGAGGGGCCATGAGTTGAATGTCCTCTATTTTTTCTCTGTGATCTTCGCTTTGAGCCTACAAGATGACACCCCTTCCTCTAGGTGTTTTATGGTAGTGGTGCATGATGGAGGGATTGCAATAATCTTGGTAGGAGCTTGGTATGTTTGTGTGAATTCTTCTTGTAGAAGGGCTTGGGCTTCTCCCCTTTGTACACAAGTTGGACATCGTAGGAGACAAGGTGAGTCCCTAGGCTTGTTTTGGAGCAGGGCGACGAGGGGAGGTAAGTGTTATCCAACCACATTGACATTGTGGACTTTGATTCCTTAAGGAAAGGTTGTATTTTCTACTCCTTTTACATTTATGTTTTGATTCATGTTAGAGGAATTTGGCTCTCTAGGAATTAACTGGGTCAGTCTGGGTAAATTCTAAGAGTATTTTTTGTTGTGGGTGGTTTTGGAAGTCTAGGTGGGCAGAGCGTTGGGCTTGGGAAGCATCGACCCCCATTAAGATAAATTACTTCCTTAATTGTATCTTGTATGTTATTTTTATTTTCAATTCCCTTCAACATTTTAATTGTGACATGAGAGATGACTTTATGAGGGGTGTTTACTTGAGTAAAGTGGGGGTGTCTCGACATTGTGCATGTCATACTAGTTGCTCCAAGGGTTCATTTAGATATGGCTATCATATATCTCTCAACATCCCTGCCTCCTTGATATTGTACATGCCTGGTTTATGGCTTGTTGCCTCTATTAAGTTGTTATGAAGAATTTAGGTGGATGTGTTGGTGGTCAATGTGGTGTTGACTGAGAGTTTTCTATGCCAAAGACACTGTCTTGTGGATTTCTATATTCTTCTCTCTACAATGGGGACTTGGGGGTTTGATGCGTGGGGATATTTTTTGTTTGATACAGCTCTCAGGTGGGGTTTTTTGTGTTGTGATTATCATTCTATAGATTAATGGGTGTTGGAGAAACAATAATTGTGGGGTATAATACCATGTGATAGGGCACAAGTCAAAAGAGAGGTTGCCTATTATTGAGATCTGGCATTGAGGGGGAAATCTTGTATGCACCAAAGAGTGATGGGTTTTTTGGTTGATACCAGGAGTTGACACCTTGCCTCGTTCAGGAGGAAATTTCCCAAACAAAGGCTGCAACCCTCGTGCATAGAGCCCCCCTCTATGATTCATAATTCTTAGCGGAGTGGGTTGATTGGATCTCGAAAATTGGGCATACCAGGGGCTAGCTCAATCAATACATGCAAATTATAGCCCTATACTAGTGGATGACATTCATTTAGGGGTGTATGCTAGTGGATAGAGAAGGAGCATCAGGAGGACATCATGCATTCTCTAGATCACCTTTTCAATTATCTGAGTAGAATGGACCGTAGTTTATATAGGATTGAGTGGCAAATGGGTATTCCTCAACAGATGAAAACAACTAAAGATGGCTCCAAAGAGCCTTTGCAGATTGATACTTCTAACCCTCTGGATAGTTTTGTAATGATCTTATTCTATGTAGTTTTGGATAATAGTGTCTCTTGGTTTTGTATCCCAAAAGAGTTCCACAGTTATCTCCTGAATTGTTTTGCATCTTTTTGTTTACAACTATCTTTATCCTCTTTTCAGAGATTTTTATTCATTTGTTATGGTCAAATCTCCCTAATTAAAAAATAATTAATCTATACAACTTTTTCATATAATTATTAATTTTTAACGATAATAAAAATTTGTATTAATAAAAAAATTACAAAATATATAACTAAAATATTATTATTAATTCATAAAACAATTTTTATAAATTATTTGAAAAAAATACAAAATAGTCCTAATGATGAACCACACTGATTGGTTAGAAACGTGACCACGTTCTATTGCATGTATATTGCATGTGATTATTACCGAAATTTTTTTACTAATTTATATGATGGATCACAGAACCTTAGATTCCAAAAATACAAAATATTAAAAATTTAAAATGTACTTATTATTCAAGTATAGTAAGTTTCACTAAATTATTGAATGTTCAATAATTTAGTAGTATTTGATCAAATAATATTTCATGAGATAAAATTTTATTACAAATAAAATGTTTTACATTGATTCAAATATTTTACATTTGAAAATGAGATAGATATAGGAAATAGATAAAATTCATATCATTTTATTTAAATTTAATAATAATAAATTTTAATACTTATTAAATAAAATAATTAATTTATTAATATTATATATATATATATATATATATATATAAACATTATCTTATTTAAAAATAAATGCGAAAAGACATGAATACATGTAAAATTTTAAATTAAAAGCTTTATGCACACCCCTCTCCAAGACTAAAGTGAAGTCAAACTATGAACCAACTCATGCATAAGTTTGGCAGGGAAACCTCTCTGACCCACGGATAAATCATGATCCAGAAGGGAAAATATCTTTATACACATACGTGTAAGGGCACTTCATTTTCAAAAGTCAACCTGGATCGACCCACGGATAAATCATGATCCAAAAGGGAAAATATCTTGAAGTTGTTCACGGAGCCCGATGGCAGAAATTTGTTGGAATTCGGTCAATTAAAACTCGAAAATTCATGTGTTTGGAGTGTTTAGAATCTATTTTTGACACTGGAAATGGATTCAGCACTATCAAAAACCTTTAGGGCATTCAAAATACTAAAGTTTAACAACTGTAAACAAGGTTCTAGGCAAATCTTTGCCGGATTTTCTGAAAATCATTACTGGATTCTGGGTGAAAACGCGACCTTTTTAGACTACGCAAAATATCTTTATACACATACATGCAAGGGCACTTCATTTTCAAAAATCAACCTGGATCGAATTTCATAGGAAAATTGTGGGTTATGGGTGATTTGGCTGTTTATTACAGTTAAAAAGTTTAGTTGTGTTTAATGTTAATTTTTTTAAGATATTTTGGTAGATTTTTTCTATCTAAATTTTTAAAGTCTACTAAAAATTTAGTGAAAAGAGAGATTTGACGAGTAATCTTGCACAATTAAAGTGCTCTACAATTTTTTTAAATACTAAATCTATATATATAATAATAAAAAAACAATTTAAATAACTAAAATTAAAATTCAACCTTAAATTTTTTGAATTTTTGCAAAACCCCAAAAAAAAAAAAAAATGAATTTATGAAAACAATTAATAAAAACCATCCAATTTAACAAATAAATCTACTTTGAAATTCCAACTCATTAACTAAAATCCAAACCCCATGATCCTAAAGCACCTACTATTCCAACCCTTTCTAGAATCCAAAGCCCATAATCCTAAACCACCTACCGTTCCTAATTCAAAACTCACCAACCAGTCTTGAGAGTATATGGCATGATCGTAAAGGAAGCGAAAACAATAGAGAGGATATCGCTCTAAATACCCACACCCATTCGTTTATATTAATATGAAACTTGAAAGGTAAAGAGCAATAGGAGATCAGATCAGATCAGATCCGAGAGATGCTGCACGTGGTTTTGGTTCTCTGCCTCTCGGCCGCTCCCTTCAGTCTAAATTTCCCACCTTGCAGGCAGGTGAGCCATATGGTGGAAAAGATACAGAACTTGCTTGAGGAAATGGCCATTTACTATAGAAGAGCTTATCCACACATCCGGAATGCGTGCAGGAGAATTCTCATCAGATGCGGCTTATATCGTCCCCAGAATTGAACTCCTCGCATCAGGACCTCATTTATTTGCATCTACTCTGTTTGTTGGCAAATTATGAATATAATTTGCGAAATAAGTATAGTCAGCTAGCTTTGAGAGTTAGTTTAATATATTTTGCTAAAGCACTTTGTTAATGAGAAATGGTGAATTCTTCTTGACACCCTTGGTCTTAAGCTTTGTTAACGAGAAATGGTAAATTCTTCTTCACACCCTTGATCTTAAGCTTTGCAAATGAGTCAGAAACAGTGTCACTGAAGTAAATCAATAACCAGGTCAGTGCATTTTATGTGTTAGGGAGGGGAAGGAAAATGTACACCTGTTTTATAAGTGTACTGTGTCTATTCAGTTATGGGCATTTGTATTTAATCATCTGAATCTTCCAGATAGACAGTTTGTAGATGGGTTTATTTGGCTGAGACCACAACTGATGACATTGGGCAGAATTTTCAATGTGGTTGTGGGGCCTGGCTCAAAATTGACACGAATTGTTACTATAAAATTTTCTGGTATGATGGTCAGGGTATTAATATAAGGGCTGAGGTATTGGCACTGTGGGGCTTAGTATTGATGGGTTGACAAGTTAACTGTATTTGGAAACTCGCATGTGGTAATAAACTACATGAAAGATACAAATTGGCTGGCTATTCCACATCTGATACATTGGCTGAACAGGATCAGAGGTTTGGGTGACTTTTTTAGCCAGACTGGCATTTTCATGTCTACAGGAAGAAAAACTCTGTGGTTGATGGACTGTCAAAGCTAAGAGTTGAGAAAGATTTTGGCATCATGGACTACCACAGGCACAGGGTTCTGTTCTACTTCACTGAATATGACTTTGGTTTACATCATACTTCTGGTCTATGTTATTGGGCCATTTTGGTATACTGGTGCTGCAATTTTTTTTTGCTTTTTTGATATTTTCTGATAGCTGGTGGTCTAGTTATATTGAGATTTCATTATGACTCTGGTACTTTGTGTGCCTGGATGCACATATGTCTTTCTAACAGTATTACTTTCTTTTTGTATATGGGATGGGTTCCCTCTGTTTTTTTGGGTTTATCTCTGCATGTATGCAGCTTATGTTGATATAGAATCTTTCTATATATATATATGATTAATTGCCCTGGCCCTGGTACATTATATACATAAGTAGTTTTTTTCCTCTGAAAAAAATCAAAATCAGTGCTCAGGCCTATGGTGCCTCCTTGATTTGGTAAATAATAATTGTGATTGTTATCGAATTCAATGCAGAGACATGGGAGATATGTAAAATGAGAGGGTGGGGGATGGCAGAATTTACCTTTTGTTTGACCCAGAATTTTTTGGTTAAAACTCTTCTTAATATGTCACCTATATCCAATCCTACAGGGCATTATTTTCTGATTATAGATCAAAATATACATAGTGCCACTGGACCACTTTTGGCCATATTTCCACTTTGCTGTTTGTTATGAATTTTTTTTAGTCCCTATTGAAGAGCCTGCTACTTTTCTTTTTGTTTTTGGCCGTTTCCAATAGTTATGGAATTTTTGAAATCTGCTCTTTTATAATAACTAGCAAATTCAGTTACTTTTGAAATCTTCTCTTACAGTAAGTGACTAACTAATTGAGTTATTACTACATCTACTCTTACAGTAAGTAACTGACTAATTGAGTTATCACTGCATCTGCTCTTACAGTAAGTGACTAACTAAATGAGTTATTGCTACATCTGCTCTTACAGTAACTTACTAATTGAGTTATTGCTACATCTGCTCTCACAGACTTACAGTGAATGACTGACTAATTGAGTTATTGCTACATCTGCTCTTACAGTAACTGATTGAATTATTATTACAGTACAGAACTTGTAACATATGCAGTACAGAACTTGTAACATTTTTTATTTTAATGAAAGGATTTTTTATTTTTTTTGAAAAAAAATCAGAAGTTAATTTTACAAAAGTTATTTTCTAGAAATTTTATTTTATTTTTTTCTAAATTATTTTTTCAATTAGACATTTTTATTTCAATTATTAATAATAAAAAATATAATAAATATAAAACAAATTTTATAGCTAATTTTGCATTGGATGTCATGACTCTATAATTTAGCCATGCGAACGGTTATCAATGCAATTTTATTGTTAATGTAATTTTCTTAAAATGGGAAGTTTTGAATGTTTTTTTGAATGAAATTTTTTGAAATGTTATAATTGAGTAATTAAATAAAAAAGATTACTGGTTTTAAAAAATATTTGTTTTTTAATAATTATGTTATTGAGCATTTTTATTTTGGAAATTAATGAATTAGAAATAATCAGTAAATTTAATATTTTTAAATAGTTTTAATATTTTAATTGTGAAAATATGTTTAAAATTTTTTTAATAACAAAATTATTAACATACATAAGTATAAGTAAAAATATTTGATATATTATTACTATTCTCAATCTCTATCATAAAGAAGAAATTGGATGTAAAAATATACTATAAGAAAGAAATTAGATGTCAGATTATTAGAAAAAGGTTAGAGGGGAGATTATATTATGAGAAAGAAGTTAGATGTAAGATTATTAGAAATAAGTTAGATGTGCGATACTAACAATTTTATTGTTAATGAAATTTTCTTCAAATGGGAAGTTTTGAATTATTTTTTCTTAAATGGAATTATTTAAAATGTTATAGTTGGTAATTAAATAGATAGTTATTATAAGTTTTAAACAATATCTGGTTTTTTAATAATTATGTTATTGAGCATCTTTATTTTAGAAATTAATGAATTCGAAATAATTGGTGAATTTTATTTTTTTAAATAATTTTAATTTTTTAATTGTGAAAAATTATTATAATATTTTTTAATAATAAATTATTGACATACTTAAATATAAGTAAAAATATTTGATATATTATTACTTTTCTCAATCTCTATTATAAAGAAGAAGTTAGATGTGAGATTATATTATTAGAAAGAAGTTATAGGGAGATTGAAGAGGCCATTTCACGATACAACTTAAAATATGGGTTGCCATTTTGAAACTTGGTTATTCCAATAAAGTTACATAATAGACTATATTTCTTTTTTCTATTAATATGTAACATGGTGTGGAGCGATGATGAGTTTTAATTAGAGTTTTATTTTTAATTTTTCCCTAGTTTTTAATACATCATAATACATTATAAATAGTGCACAATTTTTAAGGATTTTCATCAAATTTAAACATGAATTAAATACATATTATTTTGGAAAACAAATTATTTTCAAAATTAATTAGAGAAATTAAATAATAATATGTTAAATTTTTTCTTATTTTAATTCAATAAAATTCAAGCATAAATTGTTAATAATGAGGTTAATGCAAGAATAAAAAGATTATAAAGCAACACACATAAATAAACTAAGGAAAAACCAACCTAATAATGAATCTACCAATTCCCCCATGGCAGCGTGGGATTTGTGCCCCTGAGTTAATATGAATACACTATATTTGAAAGTAGGTTGTTGTATGCCCTCCAATTGACATCTCACATGCGATATCGATCGAAGGTGGATAGCAGAGAAAGAGGTGAACGTCTAGGAGTTATGCTTCATCATGAAGATTAGTGTGTGGGAGCCCTTAGAAGGACAATACGACTTGTTGGCTAGCTGCAAATTAGTTATCAGTTTAATGAAGTAGAGATGCTAGAATTATTACATGAAACGGAGAGGATATGCAAGGCTTCAGGCTATTTGTTTAAATTGGCTCGACATCTGGTGGGAGGAATGTCATAGCAGATTAGCTATGAGTGCTTTAGTATATTGCTTCCTCCTCAAAGCTCTTTCTCGCCTAGTTTTAGGGAGTTTCTTGTGGTATTTCCTTCCAATTAAGCTTGAGAAGCTCCAGGATTATATGCGTTCATCTTGATGTACATTTATATAAATTCATGTCCCTAATCTTAGGCTTCATTGTGGCCCGTGGTCTAAAGTTGAATTTATGTGGATGCTAGTTCATCAGCTACATGTTTGAGCTTCAAGTGCAACTACGCTTTGGTTTGGTGGTAATCTATGTATCTTGTGGCTCATTCTTCTCTTGTTTTTCAACACCAATTTCTATATTTAGGGTTTGATTAATTAGATACTAGTTCTATTATCGGTTATCTGGTTTTTTTTAGTTATGAGGATTGTTTTATTGTAATTTTTATTTTCCTCTCTTTGAACTTTGTTTTCCATACTTCTACCTATCAATTGTGGTTTCCAAATGAAATAATATCTAATTTTCTGTCAACTCCTAGAGGTATGTATCTCTCCTTCTCATTGTTTAAAAGTGTAACTAGGATCGGTCTTCATATTGACTATGTAATTATGAAAGAAGAAGACAAAGATAATAAAATGTATTTTGTACTTGCTTCATGGGTTTCATGAGAAAGATTTTATTATAGGTTAAATAGACTTCTTCTTGATGTCTATCTAGGGTTTTGTCTTCTAGGTAAAAATGTAATTTAGTGTCATATATATATGAAGGATCTAGTCTAATGAAATGCTCCAAAACCTAGTCCAAGAAACCGTGGAAGAATGGCTATTATCAGCCCTCAATCTACGATGAAAGATCGGCTAACAAGATGTGTCAAGTCGGCCTACAAGTAAGAAGTATGGTAGACCTAAAGTCCATGAACTTGTTCCCATATATACCTCTGTTATGTGGTCATTTGAGGAGACAATTTTCGGTAATCTATTAAGTGCAGTGCAGATGATAGATGAAGTTTAGTGCAGATGTTTGAAGGGTTTCAGGACTAGCCAACATATATATATCTGTGTGACATCTGATTTTCATAAGGGCTGCAGCTTACTGAAGCAGAAGTGCGGATCACCTTGAAGCAGATACAACGTTGAAGTGAGGATTTGTTCCAGTGCAACATTAGTGTTAAAGTGTGGATCTATCAAGTGCATGAGCATGAGCATGATATCATCCTGAAGTGTGGATCTTTCCAAGTGCATGAGCATAAGCATGTGATCATATTGAAGTGCATATTTGTTCAAAAGATAGTTTTAAGACTAATCTAAAGTGAAGTTATTGGGACAATAGTATGCAAGGAAGAAGCAGTCGAAAAGTGAAAGAAAGAAGGAAAGTAGATCTGAGATTTACTTTCCTAACTACAGCCTATATATATCTCAAGTAATTGAAGATTCAACTGAACGTTCAAAGGAAGTACTGGTGCAGAATAGTGCAACTTGGTGAAGAGAAGAAGGATCAACATTGAAGGACATCAAAGAAGTAAGGACAAGGTCTTGTATGCATAAATAGGTCAAGCGTCTAATTCTGGGTCATGGTAATTGTCATCTGGAATCTACAAGAAGAATTTCTCATGGTTTTCCTCTCTAGGAGGGAGAGGTTTTTCCCTGGCTCTAGGAGCCTAATTCTTGTGTCTCGTGTCTTTTAATAATTGACTTGATGAAAGATTTAATAAGCTAATGAAGGGAAGACATAAGTAACTCAAATAACATCACAAGTAACTATCAAGAAGAGAATTTTGAATTAATCACTAGCCCTCCAAATTCTCAACATGGTATCAGAGCTAAGGTGTTGAACTCAAGGGCTACTTAACAAAGAGACACTCCAAGAAGCAAAAATCAAAGTTTGGGTGAAAATTCAAATGAAGTTTGCTCTCAAGATTTTTTCGAGAAAGATATTCATCTCATTCAAAGGATCAACTTTTCAAGAAAATAATATTTTCCATCAAAGATCTACATTCAAGACAGTGGTAGAAGAGGACATCATCTCTTGAAGACATCCTTTACCATGAAGATCACCTAGATTGAAGTTTTCTATCTTAGAAGAAGCTCCTAACGTCTTCATCAAGGAAGTTGCTGAAGGATAAAGTCACTTACTCAAGTAACTATCTATGACTATATCTAAATCTGTCAAAATGACTCATTTTACAAATAGCAACAAATTGGTTGGGTTATCAAACTTAATGCGTGGAAGAAAAGGAAAGATCTAAACTTAATTTAAAATGAATTTATGGGCTTCGTAGAAGGAACTACAATTCAACCTCAAGAAGAAGATATTCTATCATATATCAAATACATGAAGGGAGACATAAGAGCCTGAAGGATTCTTATAGAATCCATAAAACAATCTCATTCCCTATGTATCAAAGCTAGAATCCTCAAAAGAAACATATGATAAATTGGTGGAACTTTTCTCGAAAGGTTCTACAAATAAAATAATATCCTTGAGACAAAAACTATACAAATTAAGAATGTTAAAGGAAGGAATAATTCCATATCTGATGGAGATTTTCGCAATACGAGATCAACTACTAAAGTTGGGAGAAGTAATGTTTGATAGAGAAATACTCACTATGGTACAAAATGTCTTACTGAAAGAATGAAGAGGTTCCACTTCCAGCATAGATGAGAGAGAAGAAGCCATGCCATTCCAAATTCTAGGTAATATAGAAGAATCAAGATTGAAAGAAGGATCAAGTATAGAGAATCAAGCCTTTGCCGCCATGTCCGGGAAGAAAGGAAGATTCAGTAAATTTGGTCCTCAGAATAAGAAGAGAAATGTGGACAAAGAACGATTCTTTGGATGTAATGATCTTGGGCATTATAAACGAGATTGTCCTAAATTTAGAAAGGATAAAAGGAAAAAGGAAGAAGCCCATGTCTCAGATATAAGATAAGAACCTGATGCAAAGAAATCTAAGAAAGAAGAAGTGAGGGATCTCCACTATGATTGAGATCATCTTCTCCTTTAAGTTATTTATGTTTGTTGTAAAATAGTATGATAGGAAGAAATGTATATTATAACATCATGATAAAATCATGGTAGGAGCTCTTGGTGAAGCATCTCTGGGAAAACCTCTCTGATAACATTACTAATCGAAGGAAGTCATCAAGATCAAGGGTCATCATGGAAACAAAATTCTAGGATGTGATGACATATTGATGGAGCATGCCAAGGGAACGAAGCTCTCATTCTAGTAAAACTGCTATAGGAATGATAAAGGTATGACTCGGTATGTATATATTTATATGCTAACACTGGATGTTGTGAAGTCATGTCATATGATTGTAGGTAATAGCCTTCCATATTTAGAAGTATGATCTATGAAGGAGGATCTCTTGGTGCATTGAAAGATGAAATCAACATAATATATCCTCATGGAATATGAGGTGGTTGTATATGAATGAGAAACTGGAAAATTTGTAAGTACTCGGGAATGAAGAATGTGCAGAAAGGAAGAGATCATGAAATGCAACCATGTCAAGAGGTAGTTATCATCTGGAAGCGAAGAATATGTGACTAGGAGATCTCTTGGGAGGATATGTAGACTCTGACAGAAGTCTGGTAAAGAAGAATACCCTTGAAAAAACATATCATTAGGAGATGTGTCAATCTGAATAAAGGATGTTGATGCCTACAGGAAGATGTCATGGTTAAAGATAATCACTGATGTAACTTTTGTTTTAAAGTTCATATGTATATGTTTATCTGGATGAATTTGTGCAGGGATGCTAATCATGAGAAAGGATGTATGATCCTTGGAGATGATTGGAAGAAAAGTAGCATGGCATAACGGTGGACCAGATGATAAAGACTGGTGAATCACTTTCTGATAGTGGACATGACTCATGATTGAAAGTGATAGATGATCTGTGCCGTATGAAGCCAAAAGTTGAAGATTCCTCAATATCAAAATCCATGACATCAAGGGGAGAAATTCTTCATGAGTAACTGGAATGTTGCTCATGAACCTAGTTGAGAGGGAACCTAGTGGTAAGTTTCTTACTTGGAAGAAACTTGAAGTATTTCCTTCCTGAGTTGAGACGGAGTGATGTATGTGATTCTCTAATACATGTTTCATGCACTAGACCAGGACTAACAACTGTAAGTCTTAGTGAAGGCCATGTGGAGAGAATGGATAGACACATCATTCTGGTCTTCACTTGGAAGACATAATGGAGGATTGGGTAATCATCTGGCATTCGATACTCTTTGATAATGAGATAAGTCATTCAAGATAAGAGTAGTTGAGGACCGACATTCTTTGAGGGTTGGCTACCCAATAGAAGAATAGTCCAAGAAGGTCATACTCTGGGAACATCTGGGTGGAGTATGTACCTTGGAGAGACATTGACTATGGTATCTATAATTCATGTGTCTCGCCATCACTGTAGCCCATTGTCTCGTTGACATATGGGGTTGTTAGTCAAGGCCTTGCACTAGGACAATGTTGGTTGCTATGATGCTATACAGAAGAGATTACCAATCCGATTCTTCTTATGAGATTCTTCAATTTCAAAGTGACCAAGTACCTGTATGAATACCTCCCTAGTTAAGAGGGAGTGTTGAAAAGTGTAACTAGGATTGGTCTTCATATTGAATATGTTATTATGAAAAGAAGAAGACAAATATAATAAAATTAATTTTGTACATGCTTCATGGGTTTCATGAGAAAGATTTGATTATAGGTTAAATAGAATTCTTCTTGATGTCTATCTAGGGTTTTGTCCTCTAGGTCAAAATGTAATTTAGTGTCATAAATATATATATGAAGGATCTAGTCTAATGAAATTCTCCAAGTCCTAGTCCAAGAAACCATGGAAGAATGGCTATTATCAGCCCTCAATCTACAATGAAAGATCAGCTAACAAGATGTGTCAAGTCGACCTTCCAACAGAATGTCAAGTCGGCCTACAAGTAAGAAGTATGGTTGGCCTAAAGTCCATGACCCTGCTCCTATATATACCTCTGTTCTGTGGGCATTTGAAGAGACAATTTTCGGTAATATCTCAAGTGTAGTGTGGATGATAGATGAAGTTTAATGCAGATTTCAGAGCAGATGTTTGAAGGGTTTCAGGACTAGCCAACATATATATATATATATATATATATATATATATATATATATACGTGTGACATCTGATTGTCATAAGGGTTGCAGCTTACTGAAGCAGAAGTGTGGATCACCCTGAAGCAGATACAACGTTGAAGTGCATATCTTTTCCAGTGAAACAACATTGTTAAAGTGTGGATCTATCAAGTGCATGAGCATGAGCATGATATCATCTTGAAGTGCGGATCTATACAAGTGCATGAGAATAAGCATGAGATCATTTTGAAGTGCATATCTGTTCAAAAGATAGTTTGTATACTATTATAAAGTGAAGTTGTTGGGACAATGGTCTGCAAAGAAGAAGAAATCAGAAAGTGAAAGAAAGAAGGAAAGTAAATATGAGATTTACTTTCCTAACTACAACCTATATATATCTCAAGCAACTGAAGATTCAACTGAAGGTTCAAAGGAAGTACTGGTGCAGAACAGTGCAACTTGGTGAAGAGAAGGATCAACATTGAAGGACATCAAAGAAGTAAGGACAAGGTATTGGATGCAAAAATAGGTCAAGGGTCTAATTCTGGGTCATGGTACTTGTCATTTGAAATCTATAAGAATAATTTCTCGTGGGTTTTCCTCTCCAAGAGGGAGAGGTTTTGCCCTAGCTCTAGGAGCCTAATTCTTGTGTCTCATGTCTTTTGATAATTGACTTGATGAAATATTTAATAAGCTAATGAAGGGAACACATAAGTAACTCAAGAAACATCACAAGTAACCATCAAGAAGAGAATTTTTAATTAATCACTAGCCCTCCAAATTCTCAACACTTATTAGCCTGGGTATTTCCCTTACCTAGGTTAACTCTTTCTCCAATTTTGTTTTTTGTTATCCCTTCCCTTAACTTTAACCCCTCCCCCTACTTTATGGAACTAATAGTATTAACCCTCCCATTTCCATGGCTCGACGCAAAATTTTTGCAAAAGGAAAAATAGGGAGAGGGGGAAGAGTTTCTCCCATTGTAAAATCTGATGCCCCACATCCATCTAACTCTTGTCCTCGTTTCCAGACTACAAATTATCACTCAAAGGATCATTATTTGGATGTAATTCTTGATATGGTTAGGTAGACCATCTCTAAGGTGGAAGGGTAAGTTTGATTTGAATGCAAATTCATTCCATATCAGCGGGCGTGTATGAATACTAGGAGATGGATGTTTAAGATTGGAACTTCTACTTGATCTCGATAAATTGCATACATGCAAGCAGTCAATCTCTACTATCATATACAAAAAATCATGGGAAGAGTCCTCATTGAGAGATATGATACTCACTAAGTGATATCAGATTGCATTATAGAGATTCTTGATAAAATAGAGAAGTTGGATAATGAAGCTTTTTTTTTTGGCTAAGAAAATAGTAGGCATCACCTTCAGATATCCCGAAGAGGATAAGGATTCACAACCACCAATCTAAGTAGAATCGCCCTTAGGATATCATGATTCGACAAGCCCACACTTTTGTTATAGTTTTCTATATTGGAAAAGGTGTAGTTGTAACTATTAATATCTCGAAATTTGTTTTTGTTAGTTACACTTTTACTTTAAAAGATTGGATTATAGTGTTGGAAATATACAATGTTAACATTATGAGATTGTGCTATTGGTATGGTTTCCAATGTGGTAGACCAGTAGTTTCTAGACATCAATTATGTATATTTTCTATGCAAATTAGTATAAAGTGTCTTCCTAACCTTACAAAAAAAAAGTCGATCAATTCAACCAATATTCTTTACCCAACAAAGGGCGTCTTCCACTTACTCAACTCTGCAACATTACAATGAAGAATCCCCAAAAATTTTATGGCTTTAACTATATATAATAGCATGGGAAGGTTACTAATACTGGGTACCTAAAACCACCACTATTCACATAAAATCCTTCTCTTTCACCAGGTGAACTTTAGCTAACAATTCCCCCTTTAAACTTGACTCTGGAAATTATTTTAATCTAATAAAAAAACCCACATGCTCCTCTATGTTATCATCTAGGTCTATGTCAAGACTTTATTACATGCCTAACCAAGTCTTACAGTGGTATTCCTATTTACATGTAGTTTAAGCAAACAAATTGTGGTTGTTGTCCCAATACTTAAGTCGGCATCCTCTCCCATCTACACTTGCTCAGATATGTGGTCTCCTCATGCCACTTCATGACAACCAACATTCTAAATTGGTTTCATCTATGTTGGATTTAGTCTTTGCCTTTGCATCTACCTACTAAACCAATGATTAATGATCCCTTGTCATCTACAGGTCGTTCATCCATGCTTTGCTTAACCCTTTGGTCACTTTACCAAACAATATAGTTCTTTCTTCACCAAATAGGTTTGGCTCTGATA
Source organism: Pinus albicaulis (assembly GCA_034641835.2). Classification (NCBI taxonomy): domain Eukaryota; kingdom Viridiplantae; phylum Streptophyta; class Pinopsida; order Pinales; family Pinaceae; genus Pinus; species Pinus albicaulis. The sequence continues at coordinate 1,089,785,014 of CM076575.1, forward strand.
CCACTTGTTAATAATTAAAATTATGCTAGAAGAAAAATAATTATAACCCAAAGCACACATAAACCAACTAGGGAAAAATAATGGAATAATAGATCTAATATATTTGACTTAAATGCAACCAATCTGGCCCTGCCCTAACCAAGTGAGCCTTCCTCTTGCTCAATTCTTGCACATTACAAGAGAGAATCACCATGTCTTGTGATGGATTTAACTACATATAATAATATGGGCTTAATACCATTGGTCACCAATAAGGAAACCACCATTCTTCACCTAACAAACTTAGTCAAGTTTAACTCACATAAACAAACACAAAAACAAAACAAACAATCTTTTTCTTAAATCGTCATTAACACATATTGAGATTTACGATTTATAAATTAATACAAATAAAATAAAATGGCTACTTTTAAACTTTATGCTTTTTAGATTTTTTTAAACTACTAGTGCAATCATATAAATCAAATGGTTGGTAAAGAATAAACATCAAGACACTTACTTCGTGATACATCTCACATTGCTAAAATTATACAAATCATAAAAACTAACTAAAAACTAACTTTATTTTAAATTATTATTATTGTTATTGTTTTAAATTTTAAAATAAATTAATATATAAGTTAAACATATATACATTTTAACAAAATATGAAAAAAGATTCTTAACCATCAAATTTACCCTCACATTGCCATGGAGATTCTTAATTCATAAATAGACTTTTTTACAATACTATGGACCAATATCAAGCCTTATCAATACCACATGCCTAAAAAACCATACTTCACTTCACACAACACTTGTTAATATGACATTTTTTTAATTAATTAATTTAATTAAAAGGATAAAAGGTCATAACTACTTTGAAAATACATCTCAACCTTTTATTTGTGTATACTACTATGAATATTTCTATGGAGGTTAAATCCCTACCATCCACCTAATAATTATTGATAACTAAATTAAAATTCTAAAAACTCTATTCCAAAATAAAAACATTTATCAACTTAATTATCAAAATCTAACTTTGAAACTGTAAAATTGTAATTTTGAATTATTATTGAGTTTAGCTTGGGTGATTGGACAGAATAGTTGTTATACAACTATTCCTAAACCCAAGTTCAAGTCTTGTGAAGTTTACACTTCACATTTTTTATGCTTTGGAATAGAATAACCACTCTTACCTAGTACCAACAACCTCCCCACCCAAGTTCAAGTCATTCTATATTTATAAATAATTATAAAAACCCTAACCTAAATAATTATAAAAACTCTAACCTAGTACCAGCAACCTCACACTCTTATTGAGGACCAGCCTAGTACCAACTACCTCCTAATAATTATAAAAACCCTAGCTTAATACCTCCACAACCAAGATCAAATCTAGTAACTTAGCCATTATATATATAAATAATTATAAAAACCTTAACCCAGTACTAACAACCTCTCTCTTACTTTTAACCAAAAAAAAAAAAAAAATTATATAAATAATTTTAAAAACTTTTATTTACTAAAATTAAACATATCAATTTCCCTAAATTAAAACTCTCTTTCCCTACTTTTCATCAATATTGTGTACCACTGTGCGTATTGACAACCAAAATACATGTAAAGTGTGCTATAGCACTTCTTTTAGAATTTTATAATTAATATGATTTCGTTTCAATTTTTTAAAATTTTTATAATAGAAAATTTATATTAAAATTGATTTGTTATTTAAAATTTTATTCTATTTTATTTTATTCAAACTTATTAAAAAATTCAAAACATATAACTAAAACATGTTCAAATTTCCAGAAAGGAGACCGTCATTGTTATAACAAATTGGAAGTTTATATTTTAAATATAACGTTAATGCCAAAAATAAAAATAAATAAATAAATGTTGACACGGTGATTCTCTAAAGAGTGAACATATCATCACGTGAGATTTGACTTACGATAGGCAAACCAATAATTATTTAATTTAGGATGGGGATACTAACAACTAGTTAAACTTTATTCTTCAACTTTGGAATATTAACGATGGAATCGGAAGCCAACTGAGATGAATTATATTTTTATTTACGTAATAGTCTTTAGACTAATTTAGCAAAAGAGGGGTTTGTTTTCTTAATTTAGGGGCAAAAAATATATTGATTAATTTATCCTCAGCAGTTACTTGAAAGCATCGCTAGAGGACTCTAGCTCGCAACGTTGTCACCACCGAGGCAGGTGGATGAAAAAAATTATTTAGTTTTAGCATTGCAGTGTGATTTATTAATCTCTAATTACTTTTAGCACACTATTTGAATTAATGTAACCATTCAATTATTACCGGTTAGATTATAATGTTGGAAATACTATGACTTTATTAGCGTTACATGAAAGATCGTGATTCACATTATTACTCTTGTCTACATAACTGGATATTGTCTAGTCAACAATATGAAGGCAAAATTCGTGATTCACATTATTTCTCTGGTTTACATAACTGGATATTGCCAAGTCAACATAATTATTTTATTATTATTCAATAATAACGCAAATGATTTATGTCTTCTAAGTAAATCTCAGATCGACTCGTACTTTGCTATATAAGAATTTAAGTGAATCTCATAGTAATTAACTGATAGAATTAGTGCTAATAAAGTGGTTTTTTTGCTATTGTTCCTTCCTGCTAACACCAAGAATTTTCGGCTTATTTGTTAAGAGTAATATATAGGTTTCCTCCTAATATTTGTACCAATATCAGGGTGCATGAAAAGTGGCTTAGTCAATTCAAAACTTAGAGTTCCAAGCTCCTTTCTAATATTCCCATGCCAACTAACTACTCATTGAAATTTTTAAAGTAGTTTTTTTTTTTTTTAAATAAATAAATCATTGAAAAATTAAATAATATTTTCTATCAAAATCAAATTAATTATGAAATTTATTTTAGGTGTTAACTCTATACAAAAATAAAAGCTCCAGTCAATCCAATCTTTTCTTTTTTTTTTTCTTTTTCTCTCTCTTTTTTTCTTTTTTTCCTCTCTTTCTCTCTCTCTCTTTTTTTTTTTTCCAGCAGGAAAAAAAATGTCTGGTATATATTAATGTACCAGTGCAAATGTCCATATAATTTCTTACAAAATTGCCATAGCAAATATCCCCAAAGTTCATATAATATTGGTCTGTGGTACCTCTCAATTAGTTATATTAGAAGCCTGAGTAATACTTTATTTCCAGTGTGGTCGATAATGTGTTGTAAGCATCTGACCATCATTTATTTGCATTATCTAATGGTATTCCTCTCCTGTGCTCAGTACTTCCTTCAACTTGCACATCTACAATGCCCGCCATTGTTATCTTATCGGCAGAAAAAAATTAAATTAATAGTATTCTGTACCAAAAGCCATTGCCTGGATAAAGAAGATGTTCATCACACTGTGTTCGGTCTAATGATTCCTTGTCCAATTTTTTTTTTCAAAACTATAGCAACACCATTTGTTGTAGATTAGAAGAATTTCGCAATTCCAGAGGCTCCGGTACTTGTAGCGTCAGTGAGTTCATGATGCATCTCCCCATAATTACCCGTGAGACCCTTCTTTGATAACCTATCAGCTGTCATGTTTTTCTCCCTATAAATATGAGTGAAAGTAATGCTAGAGAAGGTTCTTACCAAATCATTGAGCTTGTCAAACCAAGATGAAAGGTGAATAGGCACTAGTTGGTTTCTGTGGTTGAGATGGTCGACCAAGATCTTTGAGTCCCCAAATATCCATATGGTGTCGATGTAGAGTTGTTTGGTAAACCAAAGTAGACCCCATAAAGCTAGAGTATCCACCCTGGTATTGGACCCATGGCCATCGAACCAATGTATCTTATAATGACATAATAGGTTTATCATCAACCATGCCCCACATCCGCACCTACCATTTTGTGGTACCCCGTCAAAACACCCCGCCGGATAGTGGATGTCGTGTGGATGCAGTCTCACAGACAAGTCTCAAGGAGGCTTTTGTTGGATGTGTAACTCCTCCCAAGTCTAGATGGTATGCATCACAATCCACATAGGCGTGGTATGCTTGTTCTCGAATATCTTTAGATTTCTGTAGATCCATATCCTCCAGTGTAGAATTAGAGGTATGACCTTGAAATCCTTTCCCTTTGCCAACCACCATTGAGTACACTCATATACCGACTGATAATATTGTTCAATGAATTTGAAATGTCTGCATAGAAGGAACTTGACCTCCCTAGTGAATGAACAGCTATAAAATATGTGTTTGTTATCATCCTTTGCATTCATGCAGAGTGCACAGATGCTTGGTCCGATCTTTCCTCTCCGTTGAAGGTTTTTCCAGGTTAAATTATTGTCTTTCCATACACACCATAGTAAAATGATATATTTTTTCTGTGTCTTCTCTTTCCATAGTTTCACAAACCAACATTTTTATGTCAGACCATATTTTATGTTGATCATCTCCAGATAAGTCTCTCGCGAGCTTATGAAACCCTTATAAAGACACCCTCCCCAAGTGATCTTATCTCCCACTAGAGACCGTCCCCATCCCATGCCTCTTATAGTGTCTATGTAGTTCGACCATTGTAAGGCAGCTAACCCACGAAGCCTCAAATCTGTGGCGCTCTTCCATCTCAGAATGTCGTTTTGCCATTTCTTAATAACCTATGCCAATAACAATATGCCCTTACCGTGTAGTTGGAGTCTCAATTTTTCTCCCAACCTTATCTCTGCAGGGAAACCCCAGATATTTGAGATGCCTTCTGAAGCATGGCCACCGTTTTTTAAAACCTCTCCATATTTCAGATCCCTTATCCACCTCCTGCTACCCTGTGAATTAAATCTCTTCCAATTCATGTGACAACTTATATTTATACATAAATATGTCGTGCTAGATGCCTTGTGTGTGCATGCATCTCTAGAAAGACTTCATCAATAATGATTTGCCAAAATTCTCAATGTTCAAGAGACCCCAGCCTCCTCAGTCCTTTGGATCCGTGAGAAGTTCCCATCTTGCTATGTGATATTTCTTCCCCCGCCTAATTCCATCCCACAAGAATTGGTTATTGACATCTTGATCCTGTTGATAATGGCTTTTGGTATCATATAGAGGTGAGCCTAGTATATAGTGAGTTGTTGTAATACGGCCTATATAAGGGTCAGTTTCCCCCCCTTTAGATAACCATTTGAGAGACCATCCATTAATCCGTTTATGATAATTGTCTAGAATCCATTACTAGTATACCACCCGGTAAGTTGAGGGTTTTAAATGAAAACCAAAATAACTAATCCCACTACAAGGAAAAGACCCTCTAGCGGAGGTTATAAAGGACGTTTTTAGTGTTATAAAATTGGCCAAATTTGTCAAAAAAACATATGCTACCACATCTGTTTCTGGTAACAGAGGTTTTGGCAGAGCTTTTAATGGAAATTCAAAATAACTAAAAAAAAAAATGGGCGGCCGGAGGTTATTATGGATGTTTTTTCATTGATGCTCTTATCAAGTTTTAATGCACCGGTGCGTATCGGTAGACAACGCACCGGGGTAGACGAAGGAGAATGCACCAGGCTGTTAAGGAAAATAAGAGCACTGGGCCTGGTGTTGGTGATACAACGCATAGGGCCGTTCTAATTGGTCTTGGGATTTGAGTGGTGCCCATAGGTCGTATCAACGCATCGGTGCGTATGCTTATATAAACGCCCCAGTGCATTGTATTACACAAATGCATCGAGGTTTACAATTGGTATCGGTATTCGTGTGGTGCAAATATGTCATACAAATGCACCAGCGCTTATCGACACATAAACGCCCCGGTGCGTACTATCACACAAATGCACCGAGATTTGTAATTTGTATCAGTATTCGTGCGGTGCCTATTGGTCATCCAAATGCATTGGTGTGTATAGACTAAAAAAATGCCCTGGTACATAGTATCACACAGACGCACCACAATTTATAATTGGTACTAGTATTCGTGTGGTGCTCATAGGCAGTAAAACGACACTGGTGCATATAGATACATAAATGCACCGGAGCGCCATACCGCACAAATGCCTCGATATTTTTAACTGGTTTTGGTATTTGTGCGGTCCCGATAGGTAGTAAAAATGCACTGATGCACTTAATAATACAAGCGCACCGATTTTCATTTTGTATTTTTTAGAAACATTGACCTGTGGCAGTGTAATTATTGTGATTGTTTTAAATTCATTATTCATCAAAAGTCGACACATATTATAACAATATTCATATTAATTAAATTTTTATTACTGCATTTGAGAATGACAATGGAGAACGCAATAGCGACAATATTGAACGCAATAGAATAAATTAAAACATTTTTAATTATATATATATATATATATATATATATATATATATGAATAAGACATTATTTTTCATACAAAAATGGGACAGTTATTGGTATCCCTTTATCTTTCAATTGGGACACTATGTCCATTACATTAAAGAAAATGTTTGATTTCACAGACATTTTTCCAAAAATAGTACAATTCCTTGCTTTTATATCCAAACATAGTGATCATCATTCTTCGGTTGAACTGCTATCACTGCTAGAGCTACTTCCATGACTTGGGTTATTTTCAAAAATGTTTTGTTCACGACGTTGATTGTTTTCTTCTTCTTCACCTTCTTCCATCTACAAACATAAAAATAAACTATAATGAGTGTATATACATTGGTGAGAATAATGAAAATTGCAATATTAAATAATATACATCAATGTAAATTGAAAAGAAATGACATACCAATGCAACAATTGACTCATAAACTATACACATTCTTTCAAAATCATGTAACATGCCATCTTTCAAGATTTGATCTATTGACGCAGTGCCATACTTTGTTTCCTGCAAGTTTTATACCCCATAAGAAATCATATATTTAATATAAAAGATTTATTTTTTCTATTAATTATATACGGAGCTAAGTAAAACAAGATCGATAGATGCTTAAAAATTCCACAATTAAGTTCTAATATGCCAACATATATGCACAACCCATATTTAAAACAATTTCAATCAATTCTTCTAATGGTTCTCATTTGTATGTTAGCACCTGTTTGGAGACATTCAATGATGATTTCTGTAAAACAACTTAGAAATACAAAAATGAAATCTAGTTAAGTTTTTACAAGGAAGTAACAATTACTCACAAACTTAGATATCAATCCTTTTCTTCCTTGTTGTCCTGTTTTATGTGCTGAATGGGTTCCATTTTCTTTTATTTTCTGCAAGAAAATACTTGAAAATTAATATTTAATGCTAAATTGTTTATTTATTTTACCTAATGATAAAAAAATTCAATGATTACATATTACATTTGAAGCACGTTGTTGTGAGATGGCTCCTCCCGCGATGAAATTTTGTCCATTTCTTTGACCATCTCCTTGTACACCTTTTTGGACATTCCTACTGGCATATTTTTGGTATCAGCTCGTTCATCTTTTGAGATTTTCATAATCTTCCTGAAAATGTAACATGATAATAAACTATTTAATTTTTATATTGATATATGAAAAGTAAGTATAACAAAAGTGATATTTATAAATAATTATAGACAAACATCTAAAGGAATATTACTTTTTCATTCCTTCTTTTTTGTTGTTGTACGTTTTTGCTATTAAAAACCTGACATGTCTCATTGACCAATTCTCTGGAAACTCTTCCTGTAGTTTACATAAAATCTAGTTCTTGGAATCATTGGATTGGTTTTTGTATTGTAAGTGGAAATAACATCTATACATTCGTTCCACTAGATCCCTCAAACATTTGTAAAAGTTTTTCCCCCTTTCGTTAACCTCCAACACCACTCCAGATGAGCTAAGGAGCAATTCATTTTCATTTGCATGTTCTATTGTTTTTCTTTTCTTAGAACAACATTCCTTTTCTGAGTTGTTGGTCCCTGTAGAACATTAAACAGAGGTGAATTAATAGACTTTTTCACACATGTTATCTAATAATTTTAATTATATTATTAATGAAAACTAAAAAAAGAAACTCATATTGGATCGATAGTATTTTTTCATTCACCTGATTCATCCTTTTGCAATTTTTCCATCAAGCTTATACATTCTTCTGGTCCTAGATCAGAAATAATCTTATCGAGCTTCGTCATTTTGTGGCTCTGCATGATACACATTAAACAATACATATTATTTAAACTTACATATAGTTCAAAAATAATTTTTTTGTAAAAAAATTACAAAGAACTTGCCTTTTTTGCTTTTGATCTTGATGTGTTATCAGTATTTTTGTTACTTGATCTATTGTCAATCATTTCTTTAACAATATAAAACCTGTATCATATCAGTCAATAATATATTTTAAAATAAACTGTCAACTTCTCAATTAAAAAAAAAATCTAAAAAAACCAGTGCGCCATTCATGGTGAACGCACCGACGTCGGTGCATGTATATCTTTACCACGCACCGAAAAAACAGTATAATACACCATACAGTGCTCTATGTCAACAGAAGCCCTGGTGCGTTACATGTCAATGACCGCACCGGTTAACCATCATAAAAATAATAAAAATCGTCCAGTGTTAGTTTTTTTAGCATAAATCGGTGCTATATTTTACATATGGCGCACCGTTAAAAAAATCTTATTTTTTCACATTACTTATCTAGTGCTCTTGTAAACAACAGAGCACTGGTGTGCTACCTTACATAGGGCGCACCGGTAAAAAATCTATTCTTTTTTTAAATCATTCCAAGGCCGACATGGATTAGGATACGACTATGCTAATCATCCCATCGGTTGCATGTCTTAGGTATATATTTAGCAATACAAACCCTATAAATATAAATTGAAAATTCATAATTCTGAATCATAGAAAGAAGAAGAAGAAAGGGGAGAAACAAAAAGAAAGTAAGGTTTGTATTTTTTGAAAGTTTTTTTTCTTCGAAACTGAACGTTCGCAGTGCATCATAATGAAATAGTGCACCAGCTGCATATTTTTCTAATTTTTTATGACAGTACTTTCGCAGTGCGCAATGATAATAGAGCGCCTCGGTGCACTCTTTCAGACAGGGTGCACCGACATTTTTTGTTTTTTATTTACGCAATGGCCGACATGGATTTGGATCCGACCATGTAGGTCAACCCGTTCGTTGGATGTCTTAGGTTTATATTTAGCAATAGAAACCCTATAAATATAAATTGAAAAGCCCTAATTCTAAAATCACATCAAGTGGGAGAAGACAGGGAAGAAACAAAAATAATGTAGGGTATGTTTGTAAAATGGTTTTTTTTCAAAACAACACGTTGTACGATGCGCCATAATGTAATAGTGCACCAGTGCCATATGTTACATATGGCGCACTGATAAAAACATAATTTGTTTTTTTTAATTTTTTATCACTGTACTTTCGCGGTGTGCAAGGTTACGCAGGGCGCACCGGCGAAAAAAATCTGTATTTTTTTTAAGATTGATGCAAGGGCCAACATGGATTGGGATCCGAATATGTAAGTCATCCCATGGGTTGGATTTATTATGAGTACATAAACCCTATAAATCTAAATTAAAAAGAGAGAGGGAGAAAAAATGGCAGAAACAAAAAGAATCTAGGATTTTGTTTCTAAAAATTGATTTCTTTTTTTATTTTTGTTTCTGAAAACTGCAGAAAAGGTAAAAAACTGCAGAAACAAAATAAAAAAAAACAATAAGATATGATTTTTTATTTTAATTCATAAAAAACTAGAGAAAAAATAAAATAAAACAATAAACTTTGATTTCTTATTTCATTGCATTAAAAAAACGCAGAAAAAAGTACAAAAAAACAATAAACTTTACTCATGTCGTTTAAAATTCTATGGTACAGGGTTTGAATTACCAGAGGTTTGGAATTCAGATTTTCTGAATACCTCTGTTCAAACTTATTTCCCTACTCCATAGTGCTCTCGTGCTATGTTTGCACCAGGTATGTATCTTGCAAATCTATGGCTAAATTTTTTTGCAAAAATAGTGAAATAATGAAAAATGTTTAGTATTTAAAGAAATGTTTTATGAAATTAGATTTTTAAAAATATTTTGCCGCCCAATTTTCAATTTACTGCTTTTTTTTTCTCTTAAAGAAAATAGGGTTGCACTTTTTTTTTTTTAATTGCGGTTATTCGTTTACCGGTGCGTCGTTTAATTGAACCACACTGGTGCTACTTGTTACAAAAGCGCACCGGTGCACAAAATAAAGAACTGACCGGTGCGGTTATCTGAAAAGTGCTCACCGGAATTTCATTTAGGTTTGTGCACCAAAGTTTATTGTTGTTTTGCTCAAATGCAGGGAGAAAATATCATATATTATATGAAATGGACAATTCTTCAAAATCCAGCTCGTTCCATAATATTTCTCAAAGTCCATCACGGAGTTCTCCCTATCCATGTGGAGAAGTAATATTTACTTCAGATTTGTTTTATTTTTTCACTATCCAATTGAATTTATGTATGTTTTTTATCCATGTAGTCAATCATGCACAACTTAATTAAATTTATAATGTATAAAAATTTGCAGGTTCATGTAAATTCATCATCGAGTTTAGGTACACAAAATTATATTCAAAGTACTGATCCAAAACATTGAAAGTTCTTATCAGGAGCTGCATATCGCAAGACGCATTTGGTAGATGAAAATGGACAGCCGCTTCACCCTGCCAATTGTAACAATATTGCATCTTCTAGCCACAATCCCGGGATAATGATGGTAATTATAATTATAATTTTTTGGTATATATATTGATTAATATGTAATTATTTCAATGTCAAACCAATTTATAATCATGCAATATTGTCAACGTGGTTACTAATTGATATCATAATATTTTGTACTAATCATGTTCAATTTTTTTTTTAATTATTAGGATTCTAGTGATGATGAATGACCTACCTACCATCTTCCGTTGCACCCCACGACAATGTCAAATCGAGAGAAGATTGAATTAAGAGAAAAAATCGGAGAGGAACGATACCAAGAATGGTTGAATCAACCACCGATTCAATTCCCGCTACGTCCAGATTCACCAATTAGGAATGACTACAGCAATAGTAGTTCTTCACAAGCTGGCAATGGAGATAATCAAATAGAGGTTGGTATGGATGATTACTTAAGGGATATGATTGCCATGGAGACAATGTTGTTAGATGCATTCCAAAATGATGATCAGCTAGGGGATGATGCTCATATCGCTGACACCTTTTTTGAAAGCCTTAAATTTGCTTCCACCACCCCTCTCTTTGGACCCGGCGGTCAGTCAAAGTCTACCCAGTTGGGGACAACAATGTTACTGTACAACTTGAAAGAAAAGTTTGGCTTGTCGAATGCATGTTTCTCGGAACTTTTGAGGTAAGTTACCATAAAGTACTTCCCTTATATATAAATTTGAAATATAATAAGTACACTGCAATGAACATTACAAATGTTAAATTTTATGAACGTTAATAATTATATCGACATTAATGTACATTTATTAATATAGTTTTCCATGATCACCAACTACAGGTTATTCAAATATAAGGTTCTTCCGAGTGATAATGTCTTGCCCGGTAGCTGCGAAGAGGCAAAAAAATTGTTGAAAATGTTGGGTGTTGAGTACATATCATATCATGCATGTCCAAATGATTGTATTCTATATAGAGGAGAATATGCAGACAAAGAGATGTGTCCAAAATGTGGGCATGACAGGTATGATAAATCAAAAAAGAAGGGTAAATCACGTACTAGTCCTCCTTTTAAGATATTGAGGCACATGCCTATAATCCCAAGGATTCAAAGGCTCTTTCGTTTCAAAGAATTAGCTATGTTGCAGGGATGGCATGCCTCACACAGAAGTGAGTTGGGAGTTATGCGAATACCAACTGATTCAATAGCCATGAAGCATATAGAGGATACATGGCTCGAAAAATTCAAGAATGAAGTACGAAGTCTACAACTCAGCATAGCCATGGATGGTGTCAACCCATATTCCCTCCAGAACACCAACTATTATGTTTGGCCTGTAGTAGTGATCAATAAAAATATCCCCCCATGGTTGTCCATGAAGAATGAACATCTTATGTTGGCTCTCACAGTCCCTGGTAGAAGACAAGTGAAGAATATTGATGTCTACTTACAACCACTGGTAGATGAATTGAAGGAATTATGGGATGGGATAAATGTATACGATGTATCAAGACCCATCGCAGTAGAGAGGAGGTTTACGTTGTATGGCATATGTGCTTACACGACACATGATTATCCAGGATTAGGAGTTTGCTCTGGTAAATTACATGTTTAATTTATTGATTTGTTTATATATAATGTAACAATATTCTTTCACATATTAGTTATTTAATTCGTTGTAATATTATTTGTTCTGATCTTCATGATAGTCTTTAACGTGCCATGCATATTAATTAATGTATACAAATATAATCTCGTAGGTCTTGTAACAAAAGGGTATTTTGGATGTAAATGTTGTGGACCTTCTCTGAAAGCTAGATGGTCCAAGGACCTACGAAAGCCAGTGTATGATTGCTCCAGGATATTCCTACCAGAACAACACCCTTACAAAAGAGCAACATCCACTTTCAATGGTAAACGAGAAAGAACCCAAAGGCCTCCAATAATGACACTAGCTGAATGGCTTAGAGCATATGAGAGAGAGAAGGAGAAGGAGTTCACAGAAATGTTCGATTCAAATGGGGAGCCTAAGTTCGATGATCCAGATTTCTTCAACACCTATGTTGAGAAATTTCCCATTGGGATGAAAATGAAATCTATCTTTTATGACCTCCCATATTGGGAGCATCTTAAGATTGCCCACTTATTAGATCCCATGCATATATTTAAAAATGTTTCATCTTCTTTATGGAGGCACATATCATCGAAACAAAGTGACACATTGGTGGTTAGGAAAGATCTTATTACTTCAAAAACTAAAAATAAATATTGGCCAAGACGATTAGAAAGTACGGGATCAGAGGCAGGCACTGGTCCCTCTAATTCATGGTTTTTCAAAGAAGGTGATGTCCCATGGATTTAAAAAAAAGATGATATATCTTTGGCAAAGGAAGTTATAATGGATGTGAGGGTGCCAACTTCATATGGGTCTTCACTACGACGTTGCTTCACCGTGGATGACCATTTGTCGGGGTTGAAATCGCATGACCATTTGAATCTTCTAAGAGTACATATAATGTCAAAAGCATGATTGTATTATTTGTTATATTAATAAATTTTATCCCATGCGGTGATCATAAAACATAACTAATTTTGTATATTATTGCACGTTTTTATAATTACTTTGCAGTGTCATTATCCTTTGTTTGTGCGTGGGTGTGTGAAACATGAATTCCCTCAAGACCTAGGACGTGCCATATCTAAATTATCTGCATTTGTACGTTGGATCACGTCAAAGGAGATTCATGTGGCTAGCATTCCACGGTGGCGTCAAGAGATAGTTGAGATTGTTTGTATGTTTGAGAAGGAACTGCCAACGAGTTTCATGGACTTACAGGTTCATCTTCTAATCCACCTGGTAGATGAGGTTGAATTAGTTGGGGTTGTTTCTTGTCGTTGGATGTTCTTCTTAGATAGGTACATGAAAAAATTGAAAGGTTTTTTTCGACAAAGGGAAAAACCTGAAGGGTCTATGGCAGAGGGGTACATATCGTATGAGTCTTTCTACTATGCCAGTGAGTACATCAAGCAGATAGAAAACAGACCAGGTGCGGTGATTTGGAACGATGAATTGGATGAAGACAAAAGAGGAGAGTTGCTCCAAACAAGTGGGAAAAAGCGCTCGATAAAGAGTAAGCGACTTATAATTTTTCAAATTTACAAAAATTAATTAATTATATTCATGTTGAACTTCAATATAATGTATACTTTTATCTCTAAGTACTATATAATGTTGGTTTGATTTCATCAACGAATGCATAAATTGAAGCAATCAATAAATTCATTCTTTACAATTATGAAGCAACACAACCGTGGGTCGCATTGTAGAACAAAAACGAATGAAATGGGACAGTGACAGGACAGAATTCAGATGGTTGAATGGTAGAAGTGTGCCTTATCCCGATCATTTAAAGGAAAATATGCCAAAAATATGCCCCAACAGTTGGGTTGTTGACCAATTCAGAGAGAAATACGGTGCTACCGGTCGTTACCCGCGTGTTGAAGAGGATGCGCTAAACATAGGGATTGGGTGCAACAACTCGGTAATAATTTATATGTAAATTTGAAACTTATATTAAGACATCTACATTTCATATTTTAACTGTTGGATTATTATTTATAAGACACATGACACTTACATGATTTTTTAAACCTTTTTTATAATAGGTGCATTTGTTCCCATCTATGTGGGCATATGGACACCATTTTCGCATAGAAAATGCCGATGCTGGAAACATCACACAAGATTGTGGAGTGGAAGTTGAGTTCGATCAATCTAGTCGATCTAGCCACCGTGATCAACAACTAGTAAGAGGGACGTTAGGTTACGTCGGAAAGATACAAGAGATCATTGAAGTGGATTTTTCTTCTTTCCAATGTGTTATTTTTAGGTGCAAGTGGTGGGACACCTTTGATCGGAATAATGTAAAGGAAGATCGCTATAGTAGGCTGATATGTATCAAGTCTAGAAAGATGTGGGATGAAGTTAAGGAGCCCTATGTTTCCCTAAACACTGCAACCAGGTGTTTTTCTACCAAGATGTGTTAGATAGGGATTGGTGGTTCATATTGACACATGACCCTAGATCAAAACATATTTTTGAGACAAATAGTGTTATCATGCCATGCGAGCTAGAAGATAATGAGGGTGATCATGAGAACCGAGAGTGATATGGAATAATATGTGTTATTTCATCAATATTTATACTTTTATGATGAGTTTTTCGAAATATTAATGTAATATGTATTTTGAATTAATTGGTAATTTGCATTGTGTTAATGTTAAAATCAATAATTCACTCGATAATTTGGTATTATGTACTTGATCTCAAAAACAATGGTGTATTGTATAAATTAATTCTTTTTTTGTATCTAAGGTCATAATAAAATAATGATAATTATAATTCAGTATAGGAATTTATTTGCATTATTTTCTAAATTTCCTTATGTTACAATAAATCATATTATTCTATATTTATTATTTTACAATTATTTAAAATTTACAAATTTAAAAATTTTAATAAATTCATTTCACATTAATACAATTAAAATTTTACAAATATTTTACATACAATTACAATTATAATTAGAATTAGAATTATTAGAATTATTAGAATTACAATTACAATTTTACAATTTCACATACAATAACAATTTTAGAATTTTACATATATACAATTACAATTTTACAAATTAAAAAATTACAATTACAATTACAATTTTAGAAATTTACATATATATCATTACAATTACAATTTTAGAATTTTAAATACAATTAGAAATACAAATATTACAAATTTACAATATCATGATCATTTGGTATTTATAAATTAATTAATAAACATCACGTTCATGATAAGCATCGTACAAACATCATATTTGACTAAAAAACACATTCAAAATCACTAACTGCATCATCGTGATCATGATCATCTAACAAAACAAAATTAACATTATATATTAACATCATCAGTACAACACAAACATCAAGTATACATCTCATGCTATCACATACACATCTATCTACAAGCTGCACATTAAATGAACATATCTAACATGACCTAACAACATACACATTATAATGATGATCACCAACATGTAAATTAAGTACAACTGCAAAATGAACATAAAACACATGGACCATATAATCTAGATATATATATATATAACTGAATAATGTTAAAAATATAAAAATGTAATATAAATGTCATGGATTAGCTGATGATCGAGCCTCATCTCCATGATGACTGCTAGTAGATGCTACTGGAGGCTCATGCAAATCTGGCGCGGCGCGAGGCTTTTAATGATCATGAGATGTCGATGGTATACTACACCTCGTAGACTGTCCATCATGTGCTGCAGCTCGCTCGTAACGTGCGACAGTCCTCATCAGTCGTGTAAAAGCTGTCGTAACTCCTACGACATGCCGCATCAGGATGTACATGTCACGTGACATGTCTCTCCACATCTGTAAGAGCCTATCATCGGCCTCTATATCTATGAAATCAGTGGGGCGGATGCCCGCCTCAACAAACAATGCAATGAGTTGGTCGTCCAACTCCATCCTATATCTAGCATCACTCACACGTCGACCGCGGGCCGGCGCACCAGCAGGAGAAAATCTTTGATATGCACCGGCCTCCTGCTGATCCTCATGGGAAATATCTGGCATCATGCACTCTGCATCATCATCAAGATCCACAACTAGATCAGGTGGTGATGGCGGCATCTGATCCTCGCCATCATAAGAGCCAATGTTTGCAAAATATATACAAGTACACAACAATAATTAGACAATTTCATTACACAATTTAATAAAAACAAGTTAAAGAAAATGTTAGAATAAATTTAAATAAAATAGTGATATTACCTCTATCATCTGGCGGCTCATCATCTGTGAAGGGGATGTTGGCACACCCTCACCAATCCAACCTCGCATAAGGATAGGGGACCATAATGAAGAGATGCAAAAACACTGGCTAGCAACCCCAGTGCATCATCTGATATCCTCGCTGGAAACAGAGTCTCCTCCCTCTTGGGCATCATCTGCCCCCACATATGCATACTTGCCTCAGTAATCAGCCTACGAGGCTGCCGCAGAAAAGAAGGTCTCGTCTCTGGAAACCTCTCAAAAAATAAACATAAAAGCTCTGAAGAAAAAGGGAAGTTGACCCTCCCTTGTGCACAAGCACAACATCTATCTAATGATGTACAAAACTGCCATAAAAAAATGGCAGACCACCTGAAAAGTCGTGGCTGCTGTAGTAAAGAATCAACATAATATAAAATCTAGTAACTAATGCGTTGCCCGTCACTGGTGTTGTACGAAATAATGATAAGTGAGAGACACTGGACCTCCTCACGACCAAACACACCAATATGTAATTGTCCTCCGGAGACCTGAAAATCTGAAGGAGACAATATATCTGGTCTAATGTATCTCTGGGAGTAAACTAACTGACTCCCTGCCACACAGCCAGTTGGAACCTTTGGGAATGAGGGAAAATCCACCCCTCTCCTCGAAAGCCCTATAATTAAATATACATTTTCCTCAGTGGGCGTGTACCACTGGTCGATACCAACTCGGAAAGCCTGTTGCTGGGAATTCCACCTTCGAATAAGATGTCTCAAAAAACCACTATGGGACTTTAGGGAAGTAACCTCTTCATAGAACTTGAGGAGGCCTACCTGCCTTAGGAGCCCCTGCGTCGTTACTGTAATAGGGCGAGGGTACGCATCTCTCTCCCTCTCTCTTGCCTCCCACAGGCGAACCATGTTATATTGTTCTGCTTGTTGTTGTTGTTGTTGCTCTTCTTCTCTCCTTTCACGTCTCTGAATGATTGACATATTAAACACAATTTTTTAATTAAATGACACATGTATTTACAAATATACGTATATAATTTTTTTTGAAAAATAAATAAAACAAGAGTTGGTGCACCACAAACACAATCACGCACCGGTAACGGTGCATCCCTCCACAGAGACGCACCGGCGACAGTGCACATAATGATATAAAAAGCACCAGGAGCGGTGCTCTAGAAAATATTTTTAGCGCACTGTTCACTAAGGGCGGTGTCAGGAGGCCAGTGCGTTGACTTCACTATACGCCCCGAGGCTTATAGCTAACTCAGCACACCGCCCTGCTGCCACCGTACATAGTCATACGGTGTGGCCAAGTATCCGAGCCACCGCTCTTTGTCGTAAAATTTAAAATTACACGGTGCACCTTTGGAATCTGCCCCGGAACCGGTGCGGATACACTTAGCACTTGTTTACCAACCTGAACCGTTGACAATGTCGATTTTTGGTTCCAGTGCGCTGAAAAACTTACGTGCCCCGGGGCGGATAATTTGGTCAACGCACCAGGTGGCCGCGATTCAACATTGTCAACGGTACGGCCTGGTAAATGATCGTACCACACTTTTAAATTTTTTTAAAATAACACCGTGTGCCTCATGGTACTGCCTCGAAACCAGTGCGGACTCCTTTAGCACCGGGTGCAGTGCGGCCTATAAATTTACAGGCAACACCACAACCGGTGCGAGCCGAACGGCTCGAGCACAACGCGCGACATTTTTTTTTTTTAATGGTTAATTTTAAGGTTTTTAAAAATTCTAATCCGCTAAAAGGTTCAATTATGGAAAAACAAGAAAAATACCTGTACATTTACCCGAGGAGGCATATTGGCTGTACAATTTAAAAAAGAAAAAATTTCCACTGTTTTATAAAATTCAAGCTGGAGATTGGTGACAATGTACAGCAGCAGTGCGTGCAATAAGTGAAATGGGAGCACGGATGTCAGTGCGGCTCAAGCAAGGATAAATTGCACCGGTGCTTGAGAGATCTGTAGCACTGAAAAAAGTGAAAAATGTAGTTTTTTGGCCATAATTTTTTTTTATTTAACCCCGTTCCGGTGCGCGGGGTCTTTACTGGAGTACTAGTGCGTTGTCTTAATGCCGCACCGGGCACCTTCTTTTTTTGCGCACTTTTAGGAGGCACTAGGGAAGAAAACTGTAATGCACTGGTTTTTTGGGCGTAATTTTTTTATTTAACCCTATTCTGGTGCATGGGATTTTTACTGCAGCACCGGTGCGTTTCCTATATGCCGCGCCGAGCTCTTTCTGTTTTCGCGCGCTTTTAGGAGGCATCAGGGCGGCGTAACGTTATCACACAGGTGCTCTACAGTAACATCACGCACCAATAACGGTGTCTAGTGAACCAATGAATTCTGTGGTTTTTTGGCCGTAATTTTTTTTTATTTAACCCTATTCCGATGCGCAGGGTTTTTAGAGTACCGGTGCGTTTCCTGTATGCTGCACCGGGCTCTTTCTATTTTTGTGCACTTTTAGGAGGCACCGGGATGGCGTATTTTTAAAGCACCGGTGCTCTATAGTAACATGATGCACCGGTAACAGTGTCCGGTGAACCAATGATTTCTGCGGTTTTTTGGCCGTAATTTTTTTATTATTTAACCCTATTCCGGTGCGCGACATTTATGGGGACCTCGGTGCGTTTCCATCATTCCGCCCTGGGAAGTTTATGTTCCGCTCACTTTTATGACGCACCAGGACATTGGGATGTGACGCACTGGGACTTTACAGTAACTTGACACACTGGTAACGGTGCTCGGTGAACCAATGATTTCTGTTGTTTTTTGGCCGTAATTTTGTTTGTTTTAAACCCTTTTCCGGTGCACAGCATTTATGGGGATCCTGGTGCATTTCAGTTATTCTACACCGGGACATTTATGTTTCGCGTGCTTTTTATGAGGCACTGAGGCTGACGATATGGCACGCATCGGTGCGGTTGCTGAATTAAAAGCACTGGGAGGGTGTGTACAGAGCGCACTGTTTCCGATGTGCCAATGTTTTATGTGGTTTTTTCACCGTAAATTTTTTTATTTAACCATCCAACGGTGTGCGAGTTTTGTGGGTGGCCCGGTGCGTTTCATTTATTCCACACCGGGTAGTATCTGTGCGGTTGACATGTAAAGCACTGGTTCTCTACAGAAATAAAACACATCGGGCATGTGTGTACGGAGCGCACGGTGTCCAGTGTGCCAATATTTGTAATGCACTGGTGCTTTGTCATATTGAACACGCTAGTGCGTTTTAGGTTGTTAAGAGCACCGGAAGAAATACATCCGCAAAAACCTTCGCCTGCCAACCTCCTCTAGGATCCTCCACTAGAAACAAACGTCTGGGGTATTTTTCTGTGGGGTTCCTCAAAAACATCCGCTAGAGGGTCTTTTCCTTGTAGTGTCCCGTCAGCCATGGGCTTTGTTTGAAAGTTGAAGATGTTTCCAATCTGTTCGATAACATGATTGTCCCCCTCTGAGTAGTATATGCAGGATTTGTCTCAATTGGCCAACATCCCCGAGGTCGAGCAAAATCTTTGAAATATGTATTGTAACCTTATCCAACATTCCAGTAGCAACATCCTGAACATCATCACATCGTCCACAAAAAGGCTATGGGAAATCTCCCGATTTGTGGTGATCTTAATCCCTCTGAAAGCTCCCATAGTAATATCCTTGTTTATCTTTATTCTTAATGCATCCATAATACGAAGGAAAAGGAGTGGTGATAGGGCACAACCCTGTCGTATTCCTCTACCAGGTTTGAAGAAACAAGATGTGGATCCATTAATTAGGACGACCATATAAGTATTGGTTATACAACCCATGATCCATTCGACCATGTCCCTATGCAATCCAGTCTTATGTAGCACCATTATCATAAACCCCCAGTCGACCCTATCATAGGCCTTGCTAAGGTCAACCTTCATAATACAACCTCCCTCTTCCTGCAATGAACAGTGTGCATTATCTCCTGAATTGTGGCAACAACATCATGAATCAAACAATTATTAAGAAAACCAAATTGTTCTTTAGTGATATGGATGGATAGGACTCCTTTTATTATTTCTGCTGTCAACTTCGATGTGATTTTATATTGTGTGTTGCACAGGGAGATAGGTCGATAATCATCGAAAGACTTTGATCCCTTCTTCTTTGGTATAAGGTCCAGGAAGGTAGAGTTAATAGCCCCCCATATCTTCCCTCCCTTTATGATTTCCTCCACCATATTAGTGATGTCCCGTAATAATATTTCAGAGAAATGTAAAAAATAAGTCCATTGTCCATCCGTCTGGTCAGAGACTCTTATCCGGAGTGAAATATATAGAATTCCCTACACCTCCTCCAATCTGGCACGTTTATAAAGGTTCTCATTATCCTCCATTGAAAACATCAAAGGATATTCATTAACAACCTAGATTTGATCCTGCACGAAAGAGCCATCTCGAGCCTTGTAGAAATTCTCAGAGTGTCTGACAACTTATTTTTGTATCTTCTCAGTAGAGTTGTAAATGTTCCCATTATTCTTTATTTTATGTATATAATTATGTAGCTTTCTTCCATGAACAAAAGAATGAAAATACTTCGAGTTCCTATCTCCCTTTTTAAGCCAAATGGCCCAGATTTTTAACCTCCATGTCTTTTCCTGAGTGAGAAGTAAATTAATCTTTTTGGTCTCCAATATTTTGATGTTGTGCCAAGTTTCTTCTGGTCGTATATCCTTGTCGAGCTGACATAATAACTTAGTCATTTCTGTGGAAATTACCTCCAATCTGTGACGCATCAATTGTTTCTTTTCCCTTTCCCATGTTCTTACCTTATGTTTTAACTTCCTTAAAGAGTCTTAAAGGTAAACCATCGCGGAAGACCCAGCCTCCCTTCTATTAGACATGAAGAACTCCCTTACCAGCGTATTTAATTCAATATCTTCAAGCCAAACACGATTAAATTTGAAGGGAAATTTTTGCATCTTCATTTCGAAATTCCACTTCAGTGTATTGGGGCGATGATCGAAGACTAGTAGGTCCTCCACTCTAGCATATAAACCTCCGATCAGTGAAAACATAGTATCCTGAACCAAGAACCTGTCCAAACGTTTAGCGATGAACTCCCCACCCGAACGACCGTTATACCAAGTTGGACTCGGTTTCAGAGGAATGACATCCCTCAAATGGTTATCCCAGAATAAATCTCCAATGTGAGCCGATAGTGGATCATTTCTTCCCAAGCCCCAAATCTCCTTACTATGAAGGGTGAAATTCATATCCCCTACTAAAATCGAATGGTCAAGTGATAGTAAGCCACATATGTCCATCTTATTCCATAATACCTCCCTATCATAATAAGGTGCATAGATATTAATCATTGTGATTCTTTGTGTATGTCCTCTAAGGAAGCCAGAGATGATAATACCGCCAAAAAAGGAGAAGGTCTTGAAAGTTGCCCACTTTGGATTCCAGAGGACTTCCAATCCACCTAATCTGCCCTCTGCGTCCTTCACCGTCAGGTGCCACTCTGGATACATATCACGGAAAAAAGAAATAGATCGTTCAACCAATCCCATAGTCCCTTGGATGAAAATCAGACACGGGTCCAATTTATGACAAAATTCTCGCAGGGACACAAATTTGTCCTGTCCCCCCAATCCCCTGATGTTAAGGGAGAAAAGGATCATTAGGTAACCAGTTTGGAGGGCCCTAGTGCTCTAAGGACCCTATCCAAAGCCAAGGTGACTGGGACATCATGAAAGTTACCACTATTTGGATCGGAGACATCAACCTCTGTGACAATCGACTTTTTTTTGTGACAGGGTCTACCCCTTCCCTTCCTAATGGTGACGTTGGATGCAGACGTTGGATTGATAATGGTGGGTGGTGATATAGGCCGGCCTATACGAACTGCTAGGGGTGCCAATTCCATGTCAGTTATTTGTAACAAGAATTCGATAGTGCTCTCGATCGAATTTTGGGGCGAGGGATAAGAATCACCCTCCCAGGGATCCGAAGATTGGTTATGCACTGAATTTATAGAACAATCGGCAGGAGGGTATGAAAACAAGTGATCGGGAGAGGGATGTGTAAACATAGGCATTTCAAAGGAAACTCCTCAAGTATTGGCAGGATTCTCCCCCCCATCCCCAATGTGCAGTGGCATGTGTTTATGATGCCTCCCCAACCCAAAAAAATAAGACAAACCCCCCGACACAGATAGACGAGCATCAACAGAAGGAGGGGGAGAGACATATTCGATCTTACCTAGAGAAGGCATCATTTGAAAAGTAGTGCTCTGGATTCCCTTCGTCCCCATGTCTTCAGAGTTCTTCAACACCATCCCTAGTTCATCCTACTTCGGGAGTCCAGAGGTTCCTTTATGTTGCCATAACTTACAATCCCGCATAAGGTGGCCAGTCTGATGACAAGTATGGCATCGAAAGATGAGATGCCAGTAATCTATCACTTGTCGGTGTATCCTCTATTCCCACTCTAGGTCCACAAAGACCGTCAATCCACTCAAAAAGGATAATTCAACCAGAATCCAAGCGACTCTCTTGTCGAAAATCCCCAGATGTTTTGGATCCACATATCTACAGGTTCCCATACTATTTCCAATGGCTGAGAGAACTACCATCGACTAGAATTCGAGCGGGAGACCCAACAATTTCACCCAAATAAAGTGGTTAGGAGGGGTATCCCACGTAGGATTGAAACCCACATACCATTTGTGCAGGGCTAGGAAGCATCTCCCATTGACCCACGTCCTTCGAAAAACTTCCCCCAAATCCTCTGTCTTCAAGAAATGGAAGCTCCACCATCCATTTCGGAGCCTCCAGATCTTGGGAGGGTATCCTAATAATTTGTTCCAGGCTTCAGACAACCACTTAAAAAAATTAATACTGCTAAGCTTCTCAAAAAACCATCTCTCAACTAACGTCTAAGTCTGGAGACTATTCGCCCTCTCCCACATTATGTCATGACCGAAACTAAGTACTCTGCCTTCTTCAACGGGTTTGAACAACTTGTTGCACCAGGGTTTCAGTCTTTGTCTATTGTCCACAATGTGACTTGGGCCAGAGCCACCATCGAATGAATTTTGTAACCCCAATAACCTCAGAGTAGGAGAAACCAACACCCACAAGGAACACTGTACTTTAATATCTTTAGCCAGAGAGATGGATGTCAATCCAGACTCTTCCATGTTTACCACATGCAGAATGTCTTTAGTAACCCCTTCACCCTCCAATACCTCCAGATACGATGAGAGGCCTACCATGTGTCCCTGCTATGTTAGGGGAAATGGTACACCTGAGAGGATAGAAAATAAATGATGGTCGTAAAAAAATTATTAAAATTCTCATCCAGAGCTCGAGGCAAGTACCCACTGAGAGATAACAAATGCGTAGTCTAAAAAAGCAGTAGAATGGCCCAGAATCCGGCAAATATTTTGAAAAAATCTGGCAAAGATTTTCCCAGAATCTTGTTTACAGTTGTTAAAATTTACTATTTTGAGTGCCTTAAAGGTTTTTGATAGCGCTGAATCCATTTCCACTATCAAAAATGGATTCCAAACACTCCAAATACCTGTTTTTTTGAATTTTAATTTACCGGATTCCGGCAAAAAACTGCCGTCAGGCTATTCCACATGTTGGGTAGGCAACTCCGATAACAAAACCAGGGTAGGTGGGAAGTGTGGAGTGTTAAATGTCAACCACCTCTCAGCATGGAATGTAAAGTGATAGCCATGCAAAGAATACATCGACCGCCGCTTGCCAACTATTGTCCGTAATGAAAATAAACTATAGAGAAAGAAAGTACCGCTCGGAAGATAAGTCGCCCTCAGTCGGATGCGCCCATAGGCACCTCCCCGTAAAATTTGAGAACTTCTTGGAATACAGCAGTGACAATTGGGGGCCAACGTCCCTGAAACCAGGGCCAAGAAATGCCAGAGCCCAACTAGAAGGGCTACCCAGTCACTGATCATAGAAGTTCATTCAATGCAACAATAGAGACAAAAGAGGCACCGACCAACATTCCACCATTGTTGGCATATCTGTATTTTGAAATCCTTGTAGGGTTTAACCGAAAGGATTAAGTCAGCGGGGGCATGTAAATCTATAGTAAGTCAAGATCATGGTCCATATAACCAACACAAACTGGTCTATCAAACCATCCCACAAACATCATTAGACTGAGAGTCCAGTGCAACATAAACCAATGTCATAAACATGAGAATTTTATCATCATCTGTAATGTTACCATCTTAGAAAGAAACCTCCAACACAATTGCAAACCACCGTAGTGTTGCTTGGAAAACTCATACTGTTCACCAAACCAGGTTGCAAATGAGCACCGTAGGGTTAGTGAATGGAGTCAACAGTCATTGCCCCATCATTTAAGTGGAAACATTATTGCTTATTCCATCATGACTTCCATCGATACTGCTGAAGCGATTATTGAGACTAATCCCAAAAATCCCCGAGTCCAGTTTTTCCAAAACCTTGTCAGTGTCGAGTTCGTTCATCCTTCAAATATCAGAAGGTAACCATCAAAACCTCAAATCAGAAGCCATTAAAATGAAGCTAAACCCCAGCTTAAAACCATCCAACCCCCTTATACAACCATTAAAAGCCTGAACCTGAGCTGCAGTGATATGATGTGAGTAGCTGAGTGATAGGCTCTTCTTACTCACAAGGATGGGAGTTATAAAAATTTCATATAACCTCAGTTCAAGAGCTTGTTTGCTTTGAGTATGATAGTTTGGTTTTTCTATTTTTCCTCTAGACTATTACATAAATTAATCATTCTATATAATTCATATAAAACTAAGTTCACTAATTCAATTCTCTTAAATTAATTGAAAATGCAAGAATAGAGTTATAAAAATTTCATATAACCTCGGTTCAAGAGCTTGTTTACTTTGAGTATGATAATTTGGTTTTTCTATTTTTCCTATAGAATATTACATAAATTAAACATTATATATAATTCATATAAAACTAAATTCACTAATTCAATTCTCTTGAATTAATTAAAAATACAAGAATAGTAATCATAAGAAAATCTCAAAAAAAAATTTAAAATGCTAATATTAATCACACAATTTTAACTCACACATACACCAATAACTATTTCTAAATAGTATTCCATCCTTCTCATTTAGAGCTGATGATTTTGTACATTTAATGCACTATAGTTAATTTGATAATTAATTCTAATCAAACAATTTATTTAATTTTTATTTTCCTTTAAATATGTTTTATCTTAAATTTAAAAACAAAATATATCGATAAATAAAACACAATTTTGGGATTTAAAATATCTAAAAATTAATTCTAATGAAAAGATTTATTTAATTCTTATTTTTCTTTAAATATGTTTTTTTTTGTAAGCTTGGTAGTTCCTTTCATTTTTCACTTTTTTCACTTTTTTTTTTTTAACTCTATTTTCATCAACATGTCTAGATACATCACCCTGATCAAGAAAGAGAATTGAACTTGTGATGAGTGCTATAACAACCCACCTCATTACCGTTTAACAAAGACCCCACAAACTTTTCTTTAAATATGTTTTATCTTTATCTTAAATTTAAAGAAAAAATATATTAATAAATAAAACACAATCTTTAGATTTAAAATAACTAAAAAGTTAACACTTCATGATATCTCACTGACATATTTTATAATATGTATATCAACTTCATATATTGTTAAGAAAATTTTGGAGATAATGAGAAATATATAACTCAAAATAAGATGAAGGAGCCCAAAATACATAACAGGAAATGAAAACAACTCATATTTAGATGCTTTAGTGATCACAAACATATAAATCCAACTTCATTGACGTTTAAGAGTACATTATACCAAATTGACTTTTAATATTCCAATCATTTGATTTAAAATTAATTATATATATATATATATATATATATATATATAATAAAAACGTAAACATAGGTTTGTGTGTTATATCAACGATAAACTTTTAATTTCCCATATTGAACATTAAGTCCTAAAAACATATAATTTACTAAAAATAAATGTTTTATATTACACTGTATTTATTAAAAATAAGATTGATAATTTATTATGGATAATAATTATAAATTTACATTGTAAGAAAATTATTTTCTAGCGAAGGTTATAAAGGAGGTTTTTAGTGTTATTAAATTGGTTAAAATTGTCAAAAAAACATTTTCTACAACATCCGTTTTTTATTACGGAGGTTTTGACGGAGCTACTAACGAAACTTCAACACAACTAAAAAAAAATGGACAGCTGGAGGTTTTTACGAATGTTTTTCTTATCAGTGTGCTCGTCATGTGTGAACGCACCGGTGTGTTTTAAACGGTACACACCAGTGCAGTAAACATACCGAGTTCTAGGAAGAAAAACAAATTTCTGAAGCCTTTGGACATTTACATACGCAACGTTTCGGTGTGTGTCAACAAAAAATACGCACCGGGTCGATAGAAGGTGCATGCACTGGTATTATTCAAATTCAACGTACTGGTGCATTGTTACCTATAACGCACCGGGTGGTTAGAAAATATCCAAGCACCGGTGCATTTATATGAAGTTTCTAGCCCAATGTGTTTTGCGAAAGGTACAACCCTGGGTGTTTACAAAATACATAAGCCCCGAGGTGTTGTAGTTGTAAAACACTGAGGCATTTAATGCAAACAACACCAGTGCGTTACAAATACGAATGCACTGGTACGTTTATGCCAAATAACACTGGTGTGTTACAAATACGAATGCATCGATATGTTGATGCCAAATAACACCGGTGCATGCACCTTCTATTCTCCTGGTGCGTATTGGTTGTGTACATGCCCTGGGTCGTTAAAGTGTAAAAGTGCATCGTCACGTTAAAGACAAATCATACTCGTACATGCAATGCCTACCCGCTTAGGTCGTAGTCATCGTTAAAGCACACTTGGCATTCTAATTGGTATTAGTATTTTCTGCAGTGCTCATAAGTCGTAGAAACACATCAGTGCACAGTATCATACACACACAGTGGTGTTCATTTTCTATTTTTTAGAAATATCGACCTATGACAATGCAATTATTATGATTTTTAAAAATTCATTATTCATCAAAAGTTGACACATATCTTATAACAATATTCATATCAATTAAATTTTTATTAGTGCATTTGAATGTGATGTTTGGATGAATTTTTTATATCATTATATTTCACATCTCTTCATTATAATATTTAATTATCTATATATTTAATCAGTGGCATATCATTTCACAACGACAATGGAGAACGCAATAGAATAAATTAAAAAGTATTTTATTATATATGAATATGAGACTCTTTGTCATACAAAAGGGGACAATTATTGATAACCCTTTGTCTTTCAATTGGGAAACTATGTCCATTACATTAAACAAAATACATGATTTTCAAAAACAAATATTTCAAAAAAATCAATGACTCGCATTGATATCCAAACATATTGATCATCATTCTTCGTTGGAATTGTTTCCATCGTTCGAGCTACTTCCATGACTTGGGTTATTTGGATGAATGTTTTGTTCATTGTGTTGATTGTTTTCTTCTTCTTCAAGTTCCATTTACAAACATGAAAATAAAGTGCAATGAGTGTATCTACATTGGTGATAATAATGAAAATTGCAATGTTAAATAATATACATCAATGTAAATCGAAAATAAATGTACCATAGCAAGAATTGACTCGTGAACTATACACATTCTTTCAAAACCAAATTTCATACATTATTTTAACAATTCTTTTGTTGGTTTAATTCCATACTTTGTTTCCTACAAGCTTTATACCCCATAAAAAATCATAGATTTAATATAAAATATTTTCTTGTTCTACTAATTATAGACGGAGCTAAGTAAAACAAGATAGATACTTACAAATTCAACAATTAATTTCTAATATGCCAACATATACTGACAACCCATATTTAACTCAATGTCAGTCAATTATTCTGATGATTCTTCTTTATATGTTAGCACCTGTTTGAAGACATTCAATGATGGTTGTTGTAAAACAACTTAAAATATACAAAAATGAAATCTAGTTAAGTTGTTATAAGTAACAATTACTCAAAAACTTTGATATCGAGCCTTTTCTTCCTTGTCATCCTGTTTTATGTGTTGAATGGGTTCCATTTTCTTTTCTTTTCTGCAACAAAATACTTGAAAATTAATCTTTAATGCTAAATTATTTATTTATTGTACCTAATTGAAAAATTCAATGATTACATATCACATTTCAAGTACGTTGTTGTTGAGATGAATCCTCGTGTGATGCAATTATATCCATTTCTTTGACCATATCCTTGTACACCTTTTTGTACATTCCTACTGGCATATTTCTGATATCAGCTCGTTCATCCTTTAAGATTTTCATAATCTTCCCGAAAAAGTAACATGAAAATAAACTATTTAATTTTTATATTGATATATGAAAACTAAACATAAAAAAAATGATATTTATAAATCTTTGATTTGTAGTATTATATACATATAATTCTACAAAAACATTTATAGAAATATTACTTTTTGAATGCTTATTTTTTGTTATTGTACATTTTTGCTATTGAAAGTCTGACATGGAAATGCTTCTTGTAGTTTAATTAAAATTTGGTTCTTGGAATCATTAGATTGATTTTTATATTGTAAGTGGAAATAATGTTTATACATTTGTTCCACTAGATCCCTCAAAGTTTTGTAAAAGTTTTTCTCCCTTTCGTTAACCTCCAGCACCACTCCAGATTAGCTAAGGAGAAATCCATTTACATTTGCATGTTATATTTTTTTTCTTTTCTTAGAACAACATTCATTTCCTTCATTGTTGGTCCTTGTAGAACATTAAACATATATGAATTAATATTTTTTGAAACATGTTATATAAAAATTTTAAGTATATTATTAACGAAAATTGAAAAAAGAAACTCATATTGGATCGATAGTGTTTTTTCATTCACCTGATTCAGCCTTCTGTAATTTTTCCATCAATATTTTACGCTCTTATGGTCTTATATCAAAAAGAATATTATTGAGCTTCGTCATTGTGTGGCTCTACATGACACACACTAAACAATACACATTAGTTAAACTTACATATAGTTCAAAAATAATTTTCTGGATGTGCTATCAATATTTTTGTTACTTGAACTCTTGTTAGCCATTTTTTTATCTATATAAAACCTGTACCATTCATTAATATATTTTATAAATAAGTCACATACTTTTCAGCTAAAAAAGAAAAATTCAAGAAAACGGTGCGTCTATCTAAATTAAACGCCTGATGCGTTTATCGTATTAACCGCATCGGTACGGTTCACATTTTAGCACCGACAACGAGAAAACAAATTTATATGATAATGGTGCGATATGTTATTATAAACGCACTGCCACTACAATAGAAAAACGGTATGGTGCTCTTTGTCAATCAGAGACCTTGTGCGTTATATCAATACGAGAGCATCGATTAACAAAAGCGATTATTTTTAAAAATAAACATATAAATGAAGGGAAACTATTTTTATCAAATAGTGCTCTTCGTAAGATGCGCCCCGATGCATTATACTAAAATAGCGCACCAGTGCGCTATATTAAACATGGTGCACAGATTAACAAAAACCATTTTTTTAAAAATCGTGAAAGGGATGATAGGGTTTGGGATTCGACTTTGCAAGTTGTCCTCAGGGTTAGATGTCAAATACCTATATATATAGTAATACAAACCCTATAAATCCAAAATAAAAATCCCTAATTGTGAATTTTTGCAGTCACTTAAACAAGAAGAAGCAAGGGTTTAAGGCAAGAAAATATTTTTATTTTTATTTTTATTTTATTTATTTATTTATTTTTAAATTTGTTTATTTTTATTTTTATTTTATTTTATATTTTCTAAATTTTAATTAAATCTAAATAAGAATAGAGATTTTAAATGATTTTATTAGTAAAATGTACAATAAAATTTAAAATTTTTACTATGCGTGTACTAAATCTAACAAAAACTAAAAAAAAAAATATTACAGTAAAATTTAACAGTTTTACTGTACTACAGGGTTTTTGTGTGAATCACTAGATGTTTCAAATTTTGATTCTCTGAATAGTGTTGATGTTCGAAAGTATTTTGCTACTCCACAGTGTTCTCTTGCTCCATGTATGTCTCTCCTGCAAATCCCTCCCCTGAAAATTTTGGCAAAAATAATGAACTAATAAATAGTTTTTACTATTTAAAGAACTTTTTATGAAATTAGATTTCCAAAAATCATATGTCGCTCATTTTTTAGTTTACCGCTTTTAGTTTTCACTTCAAAAAAATAAAGTCGCTTTTTTTCCCCCGATATTCGGTGCATTTGTTAACTAACTGCACTGGTGCATCAGTTAATAGAACCGCACCGGTGCGTTTAACAAAACATTAGCACCGATAACAATAATTCATTTTTAACGCACCGAAATTACTTTAGATATATACACTAAAATTTATTGTTGATTTTTCTCAAATGCAGGGAGAAAATCTCATAATTATATCAAATGGACAATTATTCAAAATCCAGCTCGTTCCATAATATTTCTCAAAGTCCATCGTAGAGTTCTCCCTATCCATCTCTAGACGTAATTACTTTAGATTTTATTTATATTTTCATTATCTAATTGATTTTTTTCGTCCATGTCAATCTGAATAAAATTAATGTATACAAATTTGCAAGTTCATGCAAACTCAAAATCGAGATCAGATGCATAAAATATTCAAACAGTTCCAAAATGTTGGAAGCTCTTATCAGGAGCAGCATACCGTAAGGCATGGTTAGTAGACGAAAATGGACAACCGCTTCACCCTGCCAACTGTAACTTGCCATATTCTAGCCACAGTCCTGGGACAATGATGGTAATAATTGTTGGTATAATGTAATTATTTCAAAGTCAAACCAATTAATCATGCATTGACATGCTTACTAATTGATATCATCGATATTTTACTAATCATGTTCAAATATATTTTTTGAAATTATTAGGATTCTAGTGTTGATGACCGAACTACCTACCATATTCTATTACACTCCACGACAATGCCAAATCAAGAGAAGGATGAATTAAGAGAAAAAATCGGAGAGGAACGATACCAAGAATGGTTGAATCAACCACCTATTTAATTCCCACTACGTCCAGATTCACCATTTAGTAATGACTACAACAATAGTAGTTCTTCACAAGATTGCAATGGAGGTAATCAAATAGAGGTTGGTATGGATGATTACTTAAGGGATACAACTTCCATGGAGACAATGTTGTTATATGCATTCCAGAACGATGATCAACTAGGGGATGATGCTCATATCGTTGATACCTTTTCCGAAATCTAAAAATCTACTTCCACCACCCCTCCCTTTGGACCTGGCGGTCAGTCAAAGTCTACCGAGTTGGGAACAACCATGTTACTATACAACTTGAAAGCAAATTTTGGCTTGTCCAATACATGTTTCTCAGAAATTTTGAGGTAACTCACCATCAAGTCCCTTATATTTTGAGAAATATTGTCACACAATCAATAATACAAATGGTCAATTTTATGAATGTTAATAATTATTGGCATTGTACATTTAATATTTTCGACCAACTATAGGATATTCAAAGATAATATTCTTCCGAGTGATAATGTCTTGCCCGGTAGTTGTGAAGAGGCAAAGCAATTGTTGAAAATGTTGGGTGTTGAGTACATATCATATCATGCATGTCCAAATGATTGTATTCTATATAGAGGAGAATATGCAGACAAAGAGATATGTCTGAAATGTGGGCATGACAGGTATGATAAATAAAAAAATA
Organism: Pinus albicaulis; assembly: GCA_034641835.2. Lineage (NCBI taxonomy): Eukaryota > Viridiplantae > Streptophyta > Pinopsida > Pinales > Pinaceae > Pinus > Pinus albicaulis. The sequence continues at coordinate 1,089,817,350 of CM076575.1, forward strand.
AGGGTAAATCATGTGGTCCTCCTCCTAACATATTGATGCACATGCCTATAATCCCAAGGATTCAAAGGCTCTTTCATTGCAAAAAATTAGCTATGTTGTAGGGATGGCATGCCTCACACAGAAGTGAGTTGGGAGCTATGAAAATCCCAACAGATTCACTAGTCATGAAGCATATAGAGGATACATGGCCCATAAAATTCAAGGATGAAGTATGAAGTCTACGACTCAGCATAGTCATGGATGGCGTCAACCCATATTCCCTCTAGAACACCAAATATTCTGTTTGGCCTGTAGTAGTGATCAATAACAATACCCCCCCATGGTTTTCCATGAAGAATGAACATCTTATGTTGGCTCTCATAGTCCCTGGTAGAAGACAAGTGAAGAATATGGATGTCTACTTAAAACCACTGGTAGATGAATTGAAGGAATTATGGGATGGGATAAATGTATAGGATGTATCAAGACCCATCACAACAGAGAAGAGATTTACATTATATGGCATATGTGCTTACACCACACATGATTATCCAGGCTTAGGTATTTGCTTTGGTAAATTACATGTTTATTTATTTGTTTATATAGGTAACAATATTCTTTCTGATTTTAATTTAATTCGTTGTAATTGTTCTAATCTTTATGATATTCTTTAACGTGCCATGCATATTGTATACAATAATTTTGTAGGTCTTGTAACAAAAGGGTACTATGGATGTAAATGTTGTGGGCCTTCTCTGAAATCTAGATGGTCCATTGACCTATGAAATCCAGTGTATGACTGCTCTATAATATTCCTCCCAGAAGAACACCCTTACAGAAGAGAAACATTCGCTTTCAATGGTAAATGAGAGAGAACCCAAAGGAATGCAATAAAAACACCAGTTGAATGGCTTAGAGCATATGAAAGAGAGAAGGAGAAGAAGTTCGTAGAAATGTTTGATTCAAATGGGGAGCCTATGTTGATGATCCAGAATTCTTCGACACCTATGTTGATAAATTTCCCATTTGGATGAAAAGGAAATATATATTTTATAAAATCCCATATTGGGAGCATATTAAGATTACCCACTTACTAGATCCCATGCATATATTTAAAAATGTTTCATCTTCTTTATGGAGGCACATATCATCTAAAAAAAGTAGCACATAGGTTGTTAGGAAATATATTATTACTTCAAAAACTAAAAAGAAACATTGGCCAAGACAAGAAAGTACATGAGAGGTTGGTCCGTCTAATTGGTCTTTCAAAGAAGGTGAACTCCCATGGATTTTAAAAAAAGATGATATTTCTTTGGAAAAGGAAGTTATAATGGGTGTGAGGGTGCTATCTTCATATGGGTCTTCACTGCGATGCTGCTTCATTGTCGAAGACCATTTGTCGGGGTTGAAATCGCATGAAAATTTGAATCTTCTGAGAGTATGTATAATGTCAAAAGCATGATTTTATTATTCGTTATATTAATAAATTTTGTCCCATGGAATCATAAAACATAACTAATATTGTATCTATTTATAACTTTATAGTGTCATTATCATTTTTTCGTGCATGGGTGTGTGAAACATGACTTCCCCCAAGACCTAGGGCATGCCATATCTAAATTATCTGCATTTGTACCTTGGATCACGTCAAAGGAGATTCATGTGGCTAGCATTCCACGGTGGTATCAAGAGATAGTTGAGATTGTTTGTATGTTTGAAAAGGAACTACTGATGAGTTTCATGGACTTGCAGGTTCATCTTCTAATCCACCTAGTAGATGAGGTTGAATTAGTTGGGGTGGTTTCTTGTCATTGGATGTTATTCTTAGAGAGGCACATGAAGAAATTGAAAGGTTTTGTTTGACAAAGGGAAAAACCCGAGGGGTCTATAGTAGAGGGGTACATATCATATGAGTATTTCTATTATGCCAGTGAGTACATCAAGTAGATCGAAAACATACCAAGTGCGGTGATTTGGGATGATGAAATGGATGCAGACAAAAGAGAAGGGGAGCTTCTCCAAACGAATGGAAAAAGGCGCTTGATAAAGAGTAAGCGACTTATAATTTTTCAAATTTAAATAAAGTAAATATTCACGTTGAACTTTGATATAATGTATATTTTTATCTCATATGTACTATATGTTGGTTTTATGTCATCAACAAATGTAGAAATTGAAGCAATCAATAAATTCGTTATTTACAATTCCGAAGTGACACAACTGTGGGTCGCATTGTACGAAAGAAAGAGGATGAAATGGGATAGTGAAATGAAAGAATTCAGACAGTTGAAAGGTAGATGCGTGCCTTATCTTGATCATTTAAAAGAAAATATGCCATTTATATGCCCCAATAGTTGGGTTGCTGACCAAGTCAGAGAGAAATACGGTACAATTGGTTGTTACCCGTGTTTTCTTGAGGATGTGCTAAACGTAGGGCTTGGGTGGAGAAACTCGGTAATAATATATTTATGTACATTTTAAAGTTAATAATGCACCGTTGAAATGTAACCTTTATATTTTATATTTTAACAGTTGGGTTATTAGACACATGACACTATGATATTTTAAATTTTTTATAGGTGCATTTGTTCCGATCTATGTGGGCATATGTACACCATTTTCGTATATAAAATGCCGATGATGGGCACATGACACAAGACTGTGAAGTGGAAATCTAGTTCGATCAATCTAGTCGAGCTAACCACCGTGATCAAAACCTAGAACGAGGGACGTTAGGTTACGTCAGAAAGATACAAGAGATCATTGAAGTGGAATTCTCTTCATTCCAATGTGTTACTTTTAGGTGCAAGTGGTGGGACACCTTTGATCAGAATAATGTAAAGGAATATCATGATAGTAGGATGATATGCATCGACTCTAGAAAGATGTGGGATGAAGCTATGGAGCCTTATTTTTTCCCCATACACTGCAACTAGGTGTTTTTTTACCCAAATGTGTTGGATAGGGATTGGTAGTTCGTATTGAGACATGATCCTAGATCAAAATATATTTTTGAGAACGATAGTGTTATCATGCCAAGCGGGGAAGATAATGAGGGTGATGAGAATAGAGAGTGATATGGTACATGTGTTATTTCATCATTTATACTATTTAAGATGGGTTTTTATAAAGAAGAAGACTTAACCTTATAACTAAGACTATTTTTTTCCAAACATTATAATATTTATTTTGAATTAATTGGTTTGTATTGCATTGTTAATGTTAAAATCATTTCACTTAATAATTTTCAATTATGTTGTTCTCGAAAGCAATGCACTGTATCAAGTTCTTTTTTGTTATGTCGATTCCTAAAATAATACAACTACTTGATTGCTTTAAATGTTTTTGCACTATATCATTACTTAAATAAATGCACCCTATATATATATATATATATATATATATATATATATTCAAATTTTTAAAAAATATATTAATGTATAATGTTATTTTTGGTATGTAATATCATAATAAAATAATAATAATTCTAAACATTAATTTATTTGCATTATTTTCAAAACTTTATTATGTTACAAAAATTCATATTATTCTAGATGTATTATTTTACAATTAATTATATTCTTACAAATTTACAAATTTACAATTATGGTAATTTAACAATATGTACGGTATACATTTTACAATTTTAATAAAATTGAATCATCACGATACATTAAATTATAATTACAATTTTTAAAATTTACAATTTTACAATTATGGTAATTTAACAATATGTACTGTATAAATTTTACAATTTTATGATGATTCAATTTTATCGTAGTTATGGTTCAAATTTGACAATTTGGTAATTTTTCAAATTTAAAAAAATTACAATTTTAATAAAATTGAATAACCACAATACATACAATTACAATCACAAATTTATAAATTTACAATTTTACAATTATGGTAATTTAACAATATGTAGGGTATAAATTTTACAATTATACGATGATTCAATTTTACGGTAGTTATGGTTCAAATTTGACAATTTGACAATTTTTCAAATTTACAAATTTTAGAATTTTAATAAAATTGAATCATCACGATACATATAATTACAATTACAAATTTACAATTTTACAATTATGGTAATTTAACAATATGTATGATATAAAGTTTACAATTTTAAGATAATTCAATTTTAGGGTAATTATGGTTCAAATTTGACAATTTTACAAATTTTACAATTTTAATAAAATTGAATCATCACGATAGATACAATTACAATTACAAATATACAAATTTACGTATCTGTATAACTGCGTAACTTGACCAGATGTAAGAGCTACATAACTTGGATATAGTGGTTAAAAATAACTCTTTAAACATAAAATAAAATGTTATAAAGCCCTATTGAAAATCTTGCTTCAAGCACCTATGTATATTATAAAGATGTTATCAAGTTCAACACTAATATTATTTTCTTAAAAAAAAATTAGTGTAGCAATAGGGTTCACCTTTATCATTCCATCAAACTAGTAGGGAAGATTATCATCTAATGTACTATGAAAAAAATAGATAATATATAATGCTAAAGATATTTAATAGTGAGATGTGGGCTTTATGATGGAAATGTCAAAGACCTCTTCTTCATACTTTTGAAGGGGGTAAAAATATTATATTGAATTGTTAGTAACTTGAAAAGTTAACTGAAATCTACATCTCATCACAATTATAATGAAGATGAAAATATACATACAAAGCCTCTTTTGTAAGAAAAAAAAGACACTTGCATGTCCCACATGTAGATGTAGTTAATTCATAATCCACATGCATTGAAAATGCATGGCCTCCTCTCACTTAGCACACATATATATTTTTTTAGTTGACATAGGCCTTACTACACATCCAACATCAACTTCAGTAAGGAGAAAGGATTTGACCCTTCTCCATATCTCACTACATTGTCTTTTCTTTGAGCAAGAACTAGCATTCCAATCTGAACTTATACTGTGTCTTCAAAGTGATCACAAGTTCAAACTCCGCAATAATGCTTTATTTGCATAAGCCTCTAATTCTTTGCACCCATTGCACCAATTAAACTTAATCTAGTAGCAACATTTAACACTTATTTAATATTAGAGAGGAGGGTCACCACTTGTATCTTCCACTTATTTTCCATAGTGATGCCGGCTTACCCACTTACACACTCTCAGTCCATATATAAAATTTCAATTTCATTTTAAAACCCACAATCTTCAATTTCATTTCCACACAAAACTGCATTCAACTTTTAGCCCCAATCAATTTTAAATTTGGGCAATCTTTAAAAATATCTCTGGAAGCTTTAATATCTCAAATCTGAGATTTGAGATATTAATTCAAAGTTCTCTTATGGTTATAAACCCCATCAACAAGATAACCCAGATTATTCTTCTCTTGTGGAAGCTCACTGTTCAATTAAGGTTATAAAACCCCACGATGCATATAACCCAAATCTCTGAGTCCACGACATACCAACACACTTTAACTGACGTGCCTTATTAACTTTGATTAATATATCAGTGCTCAACATATATATAGATCTCGCTCACAAGACTTCACATATCTTTTAAAATTCCCGATTCAATGGATTAACTCCCTTATAAATACTACTTACAGTTTCACAACTTCACTTTTTATTCAAAAGTCGACATAATTAAACTTTATATGATAAATTTATTAACTCACCACTTTGTCGATTCATACATATTATGTCAAAACTAAAACTCAATTGAAATATTTGTTCGTGCCCACAACAAACAATTTCTAAACGGGATAAACGTTCACCATACCTTCGTTATCATCCGCACAACTTGACAACACGAATGTTGTCGATCTCAGCTGATTAGAAATCGGATGGGAATCACATTTTTTTCACCACAGGGCTTTAACACTAAAAAAAAACGCGATAAAAGTGGTTTTAAACTTACCACTTATGCCACGCGTCCTTCAATTACTGATATCACGTTTTTTTCGTAAATCCACTTACCACTTAAGGACTTGTGCGATACCACCGGGTTTGATAAAGAAAACCGCCCTTACTGTTCCTCCTTTACAGTTCCATCGAACTCACGGTTTCGCTTCGTTCTTCAGTGTGGTCCTTCAATAGCTCCCTTTAAACATTCGAACAGGTTTAAATAGAACTCAATCAGTTAACCAATGCATGGGTGATTCTTGGCTCTAACATTCCATCTCTACACCTTCATATATATAAATTGACCTCACATGGAAGTTTCGCCCAATTCTACAGCTCCAAGTTCACAATTTTGGGCTACACATAAAATTCTGACTTCCTTCACGCCTTTTTCACAACAGAGTTTGATAACTCTCAACCCGACTTCAATTACACTCAAAGCTTGAACCATTCATTTGTGAAATGTAACATTTCACACGGTATCTTCAACCCTTTTCATGTGACTTTAAATCTGGTCACACAGTATTATTTATTACCCAGCATAATGTGTAATTTACTAAATCAATTGCCTGCATGGTGACTTCTCCAAGAATGGGCATCGATTTATGCAAATCGAACCCAACAATTATCTGTACCAAATGTATCAATAACAAATGGATCTCTCATATGATTAGAGACCCTTCACATAGGATAAATGTTCCTTTGCTTTATACAGACTTAGAACGGGAATTCAGATGCATTCAAACCATAATATTTCACACAGAGACATCAATTCAACCATTAACACATAGGTTACAATTCATAGATTTTCGCTCATTCAATTTCTTATTGAAACGCAAAGCCTACCACACAGAGTTTAAATCAATTAATACTGGAACAAATCCTTTCACATATATGCATGAGTTCACTTACAGAACTTCTGGTCCTTGGCTAGATCTTCAATTTCAATGGCCTTCTACTCTCACTTTGTCCCCTGAACAGATATCCTCCTCCTCAGACCTCTACTTGATTCTTAAATTTATAGAAAAGATGAATGAATCAATTCAGCTTCTTTGACAACTCCACAAACTCTTGGATTTCTTAAGGTCCTAAAATTAGCCTAAATCCCCGACTCTTCACATTCCTAGCCTAATCAACTTCCTCTCATGTTCTTCAATGATTTGAGAACATTTACAATTCCTCACTATATTTATTCAAAATGCTAATAATTACATGAGAACTTAAAAACATATGACCCCCCTATGTCTTATAAAATTACAAAGTATTCCTTGAGCCTAATGCCCCTGCATCAGACTCCCAAGGTTCAAATTGATCATGATCTCTTGATCATGTGTCTGTAGTTTTGTTTTTATTGGGTCGCATACTTTGTTTTGCTGCTGTCCATCAGCTGCATCATCCTTCAGCTGCACTTCTCCAAGTCTCCATATCTTGTTCTGCAAATTACCTCCAGCTATACTTTCACAATCTCTTCTTGTCTTTCCTTTGCTAAAATCCTTCTGCTTTCTTGCTGCTGTCTGCTGCTTCTGAGACACATTCATCATCAGTTCTCGGATGTTTTCAATTTCTCGGTCCAATTTATCTTCTATCTGGAAATTACTTTGCCCATTGCTGCTGCCTCCAATTTCTACTGTTGTAACTGCCAGTACTGCTACTGTTACTGTCTTCAAGAATTTTGCTACTTTTACTCCGGCTCTTTCTCTTAATTGCTGAGCCCTTGTGACCACCCTATCATCTATACCCTCTTGTCTTCTGCTACAGAAAAACTCTTCCTGAATATCTCTTAAGATATCTCCCTCTGCAACATTCTCTTGCACATCATTTGCAAATTTACCTTTAAAAATTAAATTATCTTTTAAGTCTCTGACTGCAGTTACATAATCATTCAGTATAATAGTAAACAAAATTAATCTTAACAAACTAGTATCTACTCCTTCCACCACTTCAGGCAATTTCACTTTAGTGTCTGCAATCTCTTTCTCCTGTTTAAATGTTTCCAACAAACATTTCAGCCATCTCATTTATAATTGCCTCTAATCATCAGTATGCTGCACCCCAGTTTCAGCATATTCTTCTCCTTCTTTGACAATCTTTAGTAATTGTCTTTCATCTCCTTGATTGATTCTGGCAATCAAATCAAGTTCTTCAAACTCTGCATTTTTGTCTTCTATCAGAATAGAATTCTGATTTTCCATCACTGTAGCAGTTTTAAAAATTTGTCCTTCAGTGTTCTCTTGGTCCATCAGACAAGCCAATTCTTCCCTTTCATCAACAATAACAAGCTTCTGCATATGAGACATGACTGTCTCACCTTATTTCTGCAACATTTCTTCTTCTCTCAAGACAATTCCAAGTGATGGATTCTCTTCTGCAATACTTGTAAACATAATCAAACTGTCAGTGTTAAAATCACAAGACTCAATGGTCTCACTTGCTGATCCAGACACCAATTCTTCCCTCTGTAGTTCCAAGTCTTCCTCAGGACTTAGAAAATCTTTACTATCTTTCTCCTTAGCTTCTAGAGTTATCTCCACTATTCCAATCATCATGTTAAAATGATGATCCTTCACTATGTTTTCAACTAACATAGTTTCCTTCTTATTAACTTTCCTGACAATTTCCATTTGTTGTTATTCCTTGCCTGCATGATTAACACATGAGCCTTCAACACTAAAATTACAATGTCTCAATACCTCTTCCTCCTCTGACAACACATTAGTATGTTGTTCTGAGTTTCTTCCCAATTCCTCTATCAGCACATCAGTATGCTAATTTGCATCCCCCATGAGACTGTCAGCTAGTCTCTCCTTCTTTCCATCATCTGCTTCATGAACACTATTCATGAAAACCTTCCTACCCTGCTTCCTCAGCAAATTATCCTGGACATAGGCCCTCTGTCTCTCCAATTCTCTTCTTTGAAAATCCAACCTCCTGTACAATTCAACAACTTCAATTGGAGTAGATTTCGAGAACCTCACCCAACCTTTTATGCCTCTGCTTGCTCTTGACCAATCATCAGCTGGTCCTTCTCTCTCTGCCTCAATATTCTGCTGAATATTCTCATTGGAATCTTCTGTCTTCATGTCTTCCTCCTAAGATCTTACTATCTCAGCATTGATCTGAACATATTTCAGATTCAATTTCTCCTCCTCAACAAACTTTAAATCTTGTTCATCTCCCTGTGATGTACCTGCAAACATACACAACTCTTTAGTTTCAAAACCAAAAGACTCTTTAGTCTCGGTTGCTTCATTTATCAGTGCCTTAGACTGATCCTCTTCTTTTGTAGAACCTTTCATCACCTCACAATTGTCAGATTCAAAAGCACAAGGCTTTACATCAGCCAGCTGATCTGAACTTGTCCAATAATTCAGGAAATCATCAATGATTTTCTCTTCAGCAAGACAAACTTCTTGCTGCCTTAAACCTTCACCATGATTCACAAGATCTTTTATAGATCTGTATTCTTCACCTGTACCCACGACTTCACTCTATCTTTCTTCACAAATAGAAACTTATTTTCTCAACTTAGATACTCTGAGTTCTGTACATCTCAACTGTACATCCATCCTCTGCTCAAGATTTCTCAGCTTTTCTGAAAACATACAAAAATCATCGGATGTAAATTCATTTGACCCCTTGGCCTCACTTGAAGTTTCAGTCTTCAAGTCCTTCTCCAAATACTCAATCATCCTGAGTAATCTCTCTTCCTGCTAAGCATTTATCGTTTTCTCTCTCTTCATCTATAGCATGTGCCACTTTACCTTCTTCTTCATGAGCCAACCAAATCTCTGGCTTTCCTTTATCATCAATTCCAATTTGTTGAACTGCTCTCGGATCTCAGTTATCTCTTTCCAATATTCTACATCAGTTAATTTCTTCCTCATGCCAATTGTCCTGGCATCTTCTTCCTCTTTTCTGTTGTGGCCCCTCTCAGAACCTATGCAATCTCTGTTATGACTATCAGTAGCCTTCATGAGTTCCTCACTCATCAGCTGCACCAAGCCTCTGCAACAGTAAGCTCTCCTGCTACCTCTTACCTCACCAATTCTTTCCTCCGGATCTGGGCTTTTGGCAAGTACTGGTCCCCTATTTGCTGGAACCTTCTGAGCACTCTCTTCTGCTCTCTCTAGGCTTCACTCTGCAACTTTTAGAACTCATTCAACCTCTGTTGAATTTCATCAGGTTCTGGCACACTTTATTCTTCACTTTAGAATCCTCTACTGGACTCTTTCATCAATGCTCTCAAAGCTGTGATCTGCTCTTGCTGAGATTTCTTCAGTTGCCCGCAATTTGGATTTTGCAAACAATTATTCAAACCAAAGTTAAACACTTCTCATCATCTCACCTTTTCTTGAGAACACTACAATTGTCCTCCCTATTCAACCTTTAGCTGAATATCAGGTTCACTGCCATCATCACGAAAAATCTGTCCTCACTTTTTGCAACCACAATCCTGCAGTCATAAGTTTCAAATCAGATTTAAAATTATTTTACTTGCAGATCCCTGCATGATCTTGCTCTTCATTCATTAAATTATGCAAATCTCTGTTCACTGTACCCCTCTTCAAATCTGCAATCACTCTTAAACATATTTAAAACTTCAAATTTCCTTCACTATTTCAGTACACATGCATTTTAAAAATTTATTTTCAACGAGCTATTCCAGCTCTGATACAACATGATGCCAACTTACCTACTTACACACTCTCAGTCCATATATAAAATTTCAATTTCATTTTAAAACCCACAATATTCAATTTCCTTTCCACACAAAACTGCATTCAACTTTTAGCTCCAATTAATTTTAAATTTGGGCAATCTTTAAAAATATCTCTGGAAGCTTTAATATCTCAAATCTGAGATTTGAGATATTCATTCAAAGTTCTCTTATGGTTATAAACCCCATCAAAAAGATTTATTCTTCTCTTGTGGAAGCTCACTGTTCAATTAAGGTTATAAAACCCCACGATGCATATAACCCAAATATATGAGTCCACGACATACCAACACACTTTAACTGACGTGCCTTATTAACTTTGATTAATATATCAGTGCTCAACATATATATAGATCCCGCTCACAAGACTTCACATATCTTTTAAAATTCCCGATTCAATGGATTAACCCCCTTATAAATATTACTCACGATTTCACAACTTCACTTTTTATTCAAAATTCGACATAATTAAACTTTATATGATAAAATTATTAACTCACCGCTTTGTCGATTCATACATATTAACTCAAAACTAAAACTCAATTGAAATATCTATTCGGGCCCACAACAAAAAATTTCTAAATGGGATAAACGTTCACCACACCTTCGTTATCGTCTGCACAACTTGACAACGCGAATGTCGTCGATCTCAACTGACTAGAAATCGGACAGGAATTGCATTTTTTTCACCACAGGGCTTTAACACTAAAAAAAACGCGATAAAAGTGGTTTTAAACTTACCACTTATGCCACACGTCCTTCAATTACTAATATCACGTTTTTTTTTTCGTAAATCCACTTACCACTTAAGAATTTGCGCGAGACCACCGGGTTTGATAAAGAAAATCACCCTTACTGTTCCTCGTTTATGGTTCCATCGAACTCACGGTTCCACTTCATTCTTTAGTGTGGTCCTTCAACGACTCCCTTCAAACATTCGAACAGGTTTAAATAAAACTCAATTAGTTAACCAACGCATGGGTGATTCTTGGCTCTAATCTTTCAGCTCTACGCCTTCATATATATAAATTGACCTCACATGGAAGTTTCGCCCAATTCTACAACTCCGAGTTCACAATTGTGGGCTACACATCAAATTCTGACTTCCTTCATGCGTTTTTCACAACAGAGTTTGATAACTCTCAACTCGACTTAAATTACACTCAAAGCTTGAACCATTCATTTGTGAAATGTAACATTTCACATGGTATCTTCAACCCTTTTCATGTGACTTTAAATCTGGTCACACGGTATTATTTATTACCCAGCAGAATGAGTAATTTACTAAATCAATTGTCTATATGGTGACTTCTCCAAGAATGGGCATATATTTATGCAAATCGAACCCAACAATTCTCTACACCAAACGTATCAATAACAAATGGATCTCTCATACGATTAGAGACCCTTCACATAGGATAAATGTGCCTTTACTTTATACAGACTTAGAACGGGAATTCAGATGCATTCGAACCATAATATTTCACACAGAGACATCAATTCAACCATTGACACAGAGGTTACAATTCAGAGATTTTCGCTCATTCAATTTCTTATTGAAACGCAAAGCCTACCACACAGAGTTTAAATCAATTAATACTGGAACAAATCCTTTCACATATATACATGAGTTCACTTACAGAACTTATGGTCCTTGGCTAGATCTTCAATTTCAATGGCCTTCTACTCTCACTCTGTCCCCTGAATAGCGATCCTCCTCCTCAGACCTCTACTTGATGCTTACATTTATAGAAAAGATGAATGAATCGATTCAGCTTCTTTGACAGCTCCACAAACTCTTGGATTTCTCAAGGTCCTAAAATCAGCCTAAATCCCTGACTCTTCACATTCCTAGCTTATTCAACTTCCTCTCTTGTTCTTCAATGATTTGAGAAAATTTACAATTCCTCACTATATTTATTCAAAATGCTAATAATTACATGAGAACTTAAAAACATAAGACCCCCCTATGTCTTATAAAATTACAAAGTATTCCTTGAGCCTAATGCCCCTGCATCACATAGGAGAGAAGTGAACATTCAACACCAAGGTTTGGACCAATGATACCATGGATTGCAGTTGGAGTGGGGCTAATAGAACTTGCAACATTTTTTTAAAGGTTCACCCATGGGAACTGAACCAATTGGATAAATCGTCGATCCAAATCTGATCATCTCATGTTTAGGCATTTTTTTAAGCCAATCAAAATCATTAAAGTTTTTATTGTGCCAATATAGGCCACTACATAACCTATATAAATAGGGGAAATGGCATTTCTCTACTACTTGGATAGTAAAACTAAGTAAGATCATATTTGATCACAAGGGAAACGAAATTTCTCTACTACTTGGATAGGAAAACTAAGTAAGATCATATTTGATCACACTAAGTAATTAGTGTTATGGGATCATATTTGCTCGATGCGAGTTACGTTATTTAGATGTGGATGATTATTTACTCCTTGATCAAATCCTCCTAAAATCAAACTCTAGACCTCTTTTAGAAGATGTTGACTCATCCATCATACCTACTAATTGTCAATCCTTTCATTAAAGTCATAAGTGATGTGTTGTTTAGATATCTACAAAACCATTCTGACATATCTTATCAGATTCACTACACAAGAATGTGCAACTAGAGGGAAGGAGGAGGTCAAATATAGCATAAGAAGGGTTCCTCACATCCTTTATGTTAGCATAGCATATTCCAAGTACATGAATGAGACAAGACAAGACATTATAGTGTATTCATGTAGAAGAAGGTTGAAGGTGTCTTAGAAAGTGACAAATGAAAATAACAAAGCAATGCATGCAAAAGGGGGAGGAAGTGGAGTAGAAAATGGAGAATGGAGAGCTAATTGATGAGAAAATGAGCTTAGACACCTCCATGATCAAATGGAATATCTCTAGTTTGAATAATGGACATTGCAAATTGGTGTTAGAGGTTAGGATTATGGGGATAGATAATAATACAATAATCATGGGCAAGGGAAAGGTGTGGGTAGGCCTATCAATATCAAAAAATGTCTCTAATACCACGTGGGATGGATTATGAAATTGTTGTATGGGCTTTCTTTCTGGAGAAACATATCATTGCGGGTAAAATGAAGGAGGTGCGAGGTATCAAGTTTACTAAGGTTGATGAAGGGGCATGTTTTGAATATTGAGTAGTGGAAATGTCGCCAATCAGGGACATAACACTATAAGAGGTGGGTGTTGTTACAATACTCTATTCATAAAAATGGTAGGCGTGTGGAGGGAATATTGCAAGTATCACTATCAAATGTGTGTTTTTGCAAGGAGGACAATGCAAAATGGAAGAGATGCATTTCTGCAAGGGTAGAGAGAATAGGTTAAACACTGAGTGGATGGTAGAAAACCTAATACCTAAATCCAGGTTGTGATATTTTTGCTAAACTCATGTGAATTGAAAGATATATAAGATAACGAGCGATACTTTTGTTAGACTTGTGTAAATGGATAGAGATATAAGATAAAGCATACACATAAATAAAATGTTTTATTGGTTTCATATTACAAAGGGTCAAATTGTCTCTTGGATTACTCATAACTCTTCGAATTCAGTTGTGGCGCTTTTTGCTTTCCTCATAAATAAATAATCCAAATTTATATAATTTCTAAGAAATAATTTTCTAATAGAAATAAATGTCTTTAAAATTAATCACATCATTAAAAATGTGATTAATCCGAAAGACATTTATCTACATTCTGGATCACAAAAGTCTTAAATCTAATAATTTTTAATATATTTTAATTAATTAATATCATTTTATAAATTAAATTTTTAAATATAAAAAAATATTCTAAATAATAGTAAATAACAATTAAATAAATAAATATGTATTTTCTTTTATTTATTAATTATTAACATTGTTTTATAAAATATATTTTTAAAAAACCTAAAAAGTATGAATTCATCCTTATTTTTCAAAAGAAACAACGCATCCATTTCGATCCTCTCCACGTATAAGCTAAAGTCAATGTGGAATCAACGTATATCATGCAGATACACAGGGAGAAAGCCCACAAGTTTGGTATGGAAAGCTTTAACGCATGGGATAAGTCAAGACCTAAGAAGCAAAAGCTTGTATTCAATGAAATCTCGCTACAGAAATTCGTGATTTTACTACTGCCACGTCATTAAAAAGGGTCAACCTTCCAACCCTAAATATTTATTCAAGGATCAAGATCAGGGACCATAAACAGATATTCATGAAGTTTAACTCTAACAATAAATTGTTTTTAAAAAATAACAAGGATAAAACCAGAACTACGACATAAATAAAATTAATAAATACTGGACATAAATAAAATTAATTAAATATTTTTTTCATGTTGAGCATAGAATATTTGAATTATTAATAAATGTTTTTAAATACTATATATTACTTTTATATTAAAAATTAAATAAACTAAAATCACTTAATTTTTTAAAGTATTAATTACTTATTCTTATTAATTATATATATACATCTATATTCAAACAATTTATATAAGCTTTATAGTGAATATTTATAAGATAAATATTTTATTTATTTATTTTACTTTTAATTATTTTAAGTGTGTAAAGAAATTATGTTACTTAATATTTATATGGAAATATTTTATTTATAGTTTTTAGACTTAAAATGAAATATTTTTACTACATTTCATTTATAGTGGGCTCTAATATTAAGGATATATCTTAACCATGGATCTAATAAGAGTATAAAGGGATCAAATATTTTGAGGTGCAAAATCTAACCAAAGCTAACTGATGGATCAAATGTTTTGATGTGCAAAATGTTTGCATGTCCAAAAATTTGGTATAGATATGTGATTTAAATAAATCTCTCTCTATTTTGAGGTGCAAAATTATTACAACTTGAGAAATTTGTAATATATCTATGGTTACAATGGACCTCTCTAGTGGGGTGGCACCAAGGGGAGAGATTCTCATTAATCCTGAAGGAATACCTGTTTACCAATATGCCTAGGGCTTGGGAAAAAAGTCCAACAACCAAGTTGAAGCTTATGTCTCTATCTTGGGCTCCTTTTAACCCACCAAAGGGGAATCAAGGAAGTGACAACTCTAGGAGATTCCTTCCTGGTCATAAAACACATGTTCTCCAACTCTTATGCTCATAACAACAAGCTCAATCAACTGGTCCAATATGCCCATGGAATGCTCCCTCTCTTTTTTAAATTACGATTTTATCATATTCTAAGAGGTCTAAAATTTGAGGTGGATGTCAATTGAATGAAGGACACACAAATGTCAATGGTAATTATGGTTATGTACCCATCCCCTAATCTTACATTGCAATTCGCTCTATTCTTTTCCTTCCCTACTAAGCCTGTTAATTCTAATGTGCCCATTGAACCTTTCTCCCTTCTCATATCATCCCCCCCCCCCTTGACGCCTCTTCCCATCACCCCCCCTCCTCGCCTCACATGTGCTCTCCCTTCCGGAAACTATACCTGACGGTATTTGAAGTTCCATCCTTCATTTCCCCTGACACAAGGCATTATGTAATCGACACATGTGAAGGCACATGGTGCGAAGGATCCGATAAATGTGGGAGCTCTCTTGTCCATCCCTCGGATTTTGGTTTCACATCGATATGCTCAAGTGTTCTCCATGTAAATTCCCTCTGAGAGTGAGTTGAATTTACTCCTCTTGGTTCAGATCCGATGGCTCACCCACTCGAAGGAAAGGATGACTGAAGAGAAAGTCATTTTCGTTAGTGGAGCAACCATGGAGCCACCATGGGATCTTGGCGGCACATAAAAAAATACTCAGAGTCACATGCAACTATTGAATGGCGCAGTCTATATATCATGGGGGTCCAATAAGTTTCTCTTCATACCGTTGGTGTCTTGATTTTTTTTTCAAATTGATAATGTTAGGTTCATGCTGAAGGGTATGGGTATCCCCTGGATGGTAGACGTGGTTGGGGGATGTTTCTATCCCCACCATTGGGTACCTACACATTCTGTAAAGATGGGTTGGTTGGAGAAGCATCAATGGGGAAATTTGGTTAAGAATTCGATGAAGAACTTGGTGACTCTGCAAGCGGCCCAAAGATTGTTCGAAGGGGATCTCATTTGGCTCTTTACAATGGAATCGATTTCTTGGGGTTTTCGTCGTCCTCGGTTAGGCAGGGCAGGAAGGGAATGCTCGCATGATTGGTTCAAATGCCCACCCTTAGCCACCTTCTCTCCCCCTACCTGTGACATGTGCACCAATGAGCATGCGTAATTGCGTGCAGATATTGCTAAGTTACATGTGCTCCTTCATCAGTAGAGGGAATCAAGAAATGAGAATTAGGAACTATTAGTGGCAAAAAGGAAACAAATTGGCCAGTTGGAAGATGTGGTCTGGGCACTTAGCAGCATGCTCTAGGACCTCCAAATTCAATTTTCCAAGCATAATTCTTCACTTGTAGAGGAAAACTCGGGCCTGGACCTTAATCTCCATGCTGATTTTAAGGATTAGTCAGTATTATGTCTAGTTTTCTATGTACCTTTCTCTTATCGCAGTTCTGTCAAATATATACTAGTATAATAATATGATTGATGTTTCCTTTTTCAATTTTGATGGATAATTGTGCCAATTCGATAGCCTGCATTTGCAGCTCATGAAGCCCAATGTTGTAATGGAATATTAAATTTCCTGAGTTTCTGTCGCAACCAGGGGTAGACTTAATATAAGCAACTCTTTGGTGTAAAAGAAAATGGACCTCTCAAGATATACGCAATTGAAATTTCAACAAATCTTCCTCGGATTCATACAAAATTGACATAGAAATGTACATAAAAAATGGGCCATAATGTTGTAATATTCCCAATTAGCAATGGCTAATTGGAATATTCGATTTTGGTAAATTTTGCCTTATGTAGTTAGATTATGAATAAAAGTGAGTAAAGGGAACACAACTCACTGTAAAATAAGGGGGTCTTCCTAGTAGACGCACGTGGTAATCAAGGGGCGGCCAAATTGCGCATGCAGTAAAGGGAGGCGACGTTGGTGGAGGCGGCCGTAGGATTTGAGAGCGGCCAATGCTATATAAAGATAATAGCCTCCTCATTTTGACATCATTGGAGTTTATGCATTTTGAAGCTGGTGATTACGACTTTGAGCACACTGGTTGTTTAGCCTGTCTGCAGCGCTGTTTAGCGCATTGAGTGTCTCCGTTCGGAGATCTCACCCTCACCCCTGGGGGACTTCGAGTGCCTGCTTGGGTGAGGTAGTCCCATCAGTGTTTTTGTAGGAGGATTGATTCGCTATATTTGTGGAGGAGCAACACATTTATTGCCTGCGCAGTCCTGAGAGGGAGGACACAGTCTATATTGGGGAAGCTACGGTTGGTATTCTTGGAGGATTTGGTCATAAGGTTGAGCGCAGGAATAGCCGCGTCTATTGGGGACTTCTGGTTGAGCGGTGATCATATTATTGAGGATCCCAGACAGTGACGGTGTGATCATTGGGAGGAAAGCACAAATCTGCAAGGAGGTATTTCGGGATAGCTACACGGCCGTTTTCAACAGCTAGAACGTAGATCAGAAACACAACCATTCCATGCAGCGTTCTGAGAACAGTTCTTAACTTGCCTTGTGCAAGTTTAGGTGCTATCGCTTTGATCACCTATTGTACTCCCTATATTTATCAGTATAATAAAATGGATCAACGTTCTCTTGGTATTTCTTGAGTATCTGTGCATGCTTTATATACATGCTATTGTAAGTTTGCATTACTATTATTTCTTCCCTTTGCATTTCGATTTCTGTACCACTTGTTGTGTTTTCCCCCACACTCTTAGACAGAGTCTGGAAAGGGCCAGATAACCTCCAGATCTCATCCTCTTTTCAGAGGTGAAATATTTGTTAAATTCCCTCCCAATCCATCTCTGGTTAGAGTTTGCTTGTGTTTCAGAGATACCCCTGAAAAGGGATATTACAGTGGTTTCAGAGCATAGATCTGGCTCATCCTGTGGAGCTAGTAGTCTATGTCATCAGAAGAAAAACCCTACATCTGCCACAGAGGTAGGAAGTACATAGATATTGAGCGTAGGTTGGAGAACACCTATGGAGAGGGAGACCGTGTTCGAGTGGTGGACACAGAACAGGAGGAGCCTGCAGTAGAAGCAGATCAGGGAGAGCCGATGGCAGAGGATAGCGATGCAAAACAGTTTGGGGAAGCACTCCACAGATCAATGCAGGATTTGGCGAGGTAGATAGAGGTGATGGGTCAGAGATTCACGGCTGTGGAGGCTAGATAGCGTGAAACCCCAAGGGGTTTCCAGGTTGGTGAGGGGTCGGGCACATTCCACCATTTACAGGAGTAGGGTGCCGCTCCGCACCAAGCATCACATGCCCCCACTTGTGCCACTATGCCCACTTTTCTGAGTGCAAATACTAGGGCAGGAGCATAGGAGGAACCAGAATATGACTACATAGGTGATTATTTTTCTGAGTACCAGGCCGCTGGGCAGGAGTTTAGGGATGCCATTTTATTCAAAGACTTTGTTCAGATCAAGCGGGATAGTAGACCCCATGACCATCACAAAGGGCACCATCATTATCATGATGGAGACACCCAACATACAGTGAGCCAATTCCATTTGCCTATGTTTGATGGTTCATCAAACAGTTCGGAAAAGTCTTGGGTGGAGAAGCTGGATGTATATTTCCAGCTCAACCAGATGGCAGAGACGAAGGCCATCAAGGTGGCCATGCTGCATTTGGAGGGTGAGGCTAGGGATTGGTGGTTCCATGGAAGGGTGACACTTGGGCATCCCACTGTGACTACCTATGCCTAGTTCACTCAGAGACTAATAGAGAGGTTCGACTGGAAGGAACCAGAGAAGCACTTTGTTGAGCTAACGAGGCTCAAATAGATCAGGAGTCCTGAGAAGTATATTGCAGATTTCCTGAGGATTTCAATGATGGTGCTAGATCTATCCGTAGCACGGATAATCTATATGTTTGTTGAGGGGTTACCAGAGCCACTTCGGGGTCTAGTCAGATACACTAGACTAGCCACACTCCAGGATGCCATTGGCAGAACTTGGAATTTGCAGGATGCCTTACCCCAGACTAGGACACCTTACCCCCAGAAACAGGCTTTCCAACCAAAGGGGAAGGATATGAGGATTCCGCCTCCAAAGGGGAATCAGGGTAGGGTACAACTCGATGATGATGCTCGGAGGGAGTTGAAGAAGAAGAGGTTGTGCTTTACCTGTCAGGAGCCGTGGGCACTAGGTCACGAATGTGCTGCTCGCAAAGCACACTTCATTGAGGTCTTCTCCGAGAGTAGCGGGGAAGAGGATGATTATGAGGATAGGGAGGCAGGAGACAGTCAGATAGAGCAGGACCATTTTCCACCTCCACCTCCAGGGGCAAGAGGTGCAACTTTTGCACCCACAGGGGGGACCCTTGCAGCATTGCGAGGAGTACCCAAGTATCTGACGCTGCGGGTCTGAGGGACAGTGCGTGGGCAGTGAGTTTCAGTTCTAGTAGACAGTGGGGAAACCCACAACTTCATCGATGCACAAATGGTTGAGAGGAGAGGCATACCGACAGAGAGCTTCGATGGATTTTCAGTGTTGGTCCCAGGAGATCAGATGATGCAGTGTGCCAGGTATGTTCCAGAGCTGGCTATGACGATGGGTACCTACACAGTGACTGACCACTTTTTCGTGGTTAACATACCAGATACCAAAGTGGTATTGGGTGTACAGTGGCTGATTACTTTGGGGAAAGTCACCACAGACTAGGAGGCCTTGGAGATGGAATGGGATGACAAGAAGACCGGGAAGCATGAGAAGATACGTGGGATGCACACTTATCCATCTCAGTCTGTTTCAGCTCACCAGATGGAGGTAGACTTCCGGAAGGTAGACAAAAGAGTGGGCAGTTGAGTTACGGGCATCAGAGGCAGGGGCTACCAGGTAGACAGTTCATCTGGATATACAGCCCATCCTCGACAGGTATGAGACGGTATTTGGAGAGATATTGTCGGGACAACCACCAGATCGGGGGTTTGAGCACACTATTGAGCTAGAACAGGGCATCCAGGCCGTTATTACCACACCCTATAGGCACCCCAAGGCCTATCGGGATGAGATTGAGCAATCCATCCAGGAGTTGTTGGCTCTTCGACATATTCGGCCTAGCACTAGTCCTTTTGCTTCTTTGGTGGTGTTGGTGAAGAAGAAGGACGACACATTGAGAATGTGCATTGATTATAGGGCCTTAAATAAGAAGACCTTGAAGAAAAGGTACCCCATACTGCGGATTGATGAGCTGAGAGGAGCCCAGTTCTTCTCAAAGATCGATTTGAGATTCGGGTACCACCAGATTCACATGAGGGAACAGGACATTCCCAAGACCGCTTTCAGGTGCCATTACGACCACTTTGAGTTTTTGGTTATGCCTTTCGGGCTAACCAATTCCCCAGCTACTTTCCAGTCATGCATGAACCATATCTTTCGTAGTCATCTGAGGAATCTTGTGTTGGTATTTTTCGATGATATATTGATATATAGCAAGACTTGGGAGGAGCATCTCCAGCACATAGAGGCAGTACTGCATATCTTGGAAGAGAAACAGTTCTATGCTAAGCTCTCCAAGTGTGAGTTTGGGATGATGAAGATGTTGTGTTTGGGACACATCATAGGAGTGGACGGAGTGAGGGTCTACGAGGAGAAGATTAGGGCCATCAGAGACTGGCCAGAGCCGAGAAACGTGATGGAACTTCGAGGATTTGTTGGCATCTGCACATATTACAGGAAGTTCGTCAAGATTTTCTCTCAGCTTGTGGTACCCCTTAGATATTTGAAGAAGAAGGGGGCATTCAGTTGGTTGGATACAGCGCAACAGGCTTTTGACAGGCTCGAGGAGGTTATGAGTAGCTGTCCAGTGCTTGCGTTGCCAGATTTTACGCAGCCTTTTGTTTTGGAGTGTGATGCATCGAGAGAGGGGATCGGTGCAGTCTTGATGCAGGGAGGCCACCTATAGCCTTTGAGAGCAGGAAGTTCCTTCCTCATGAGCGGTTGTATCCTATATACGACAAGGAGATGTTGGCCATTATGCATGCATTGGCCAAATTCTGAAAATACTTAGTGGGTAACAGGTTCTGGGTAAGGACTGATCACAATAGCCTCAGGTTATTTTTGGAGCAGAAACAGCTACAGGAGAGGCAGCAGAAGTGGATCAGAAAGATCTAGGCTTATGACTTTGACAATGAATATTTCAAAGGGAAGAATAACATGGTAGCCGATGCACTTTCACGTAGGCCAGCCACTTTGTCTCTAATGAGCTTGGATACAGATTGGAAGGCTCGACTCTTGGTGGAGTACTCCAAGGATAGATTTTCCTGTGAGGTTCTGGATGGTCAGGTGACAGATGACAGATACAGGGTGATAGATGAGATCATCTACTAAAGAGATAGGATCTTCTTGACGGAGGGCTCCTAGCTCAAGAAAAATATACTTTAGGCATCTCATGACTCACCATTGTCTGGCCATAAGGGGTTTACCAAAACCTACTGGGCTATCAAAGAGAGGTTCTCATGGAAAGGCCTCAAGGGGGACGTGCTCCGACATATCAGGGAGTGCGAAGTTTGCTAGAGAAACAAGGGGGAGATGAACCATCCCGCAGGCTTGTTGCAGCCTCTTCCCGTTCCAGAGGGGAAATGGGAGAGCATTTCGATGGATTTCATCACAGGGTTGTCCATGGTGCAGGGCAATGACTGCATATACGTCGTTGTTGATCGGCTGACGAAGTACACACATTTTTTCGCCATATCCGCACACTATATAGCAGCACAGGTGGCGGAGTTGTTCTTTAGAGAGATTTTCAGGTTGCATGGTCTTCCCAAGACCATCATCAGTGACAGGGACAACCGCTTTATGGGCGGATTCTGGCAGGAGCTTTTTTGGCTGGTAGGGACAGAGCTGACACCGAGCACCAACTATCACCC
This sequence comes from Pinus albicaulis, assembly GCA_034641835.2. NCBI lineage: Eukaryota > Viridiplantae > Streptophyta > Pinopsida > Pinales > Pinaceae > Pinus > Pinus albicaulis. The sequence continues at coordinate 1,089,839,930 of CM076575.1, forward strand.
ACAGACAGATGGGCAGACATAGATAGTTAACAAGAGGTTGGAGGGCTACTTGCGTAACTATGTTAGTGGGCAACAAAGAGCATGGATGAAGTGGCTGCATCTGGGTCACATGTCCATCGGTATGACATCGTTTTATGCTTTGTATGGGTACCATTATTTATATTTTGTTGATATGATGTTTGGTGCTAGCAAGGCTCCGAGAGCCAAAGATTGGATCCAGGAGAGTCAAGACATTCTCCGCGCTCTCAAGGATAACATGGCTACAACGCAGAACCAGCATAAGAAATATGCCGACAAGGGTCGGATGGTAAGAAATTTTGAGGTAGGAGACTTGGTCTACCTACGTTTACAGCCGTACCGACAGACATCACTGAAACAGAAGGGAGCTGAGAAGCTCAAGCCTCATTTTTATGGACCATACAGGGTGATATGCAGGGTTGGACAGATTGCGTATGAGTTGGAGCTGCCCCAAGGCAACAATATTCATAACATTTTCCATGTGTCATGCCTGAAGAAGGCATTGGGGCAGCAGGTGACAATGACAGAGGAGCTGCCACCTACAGATGATGAAGGGCATTTGGTATTACAGCCCGAGGAAATTATTGATACTAGGGAAAGGCAGTTGCGGAACAGGGCAATCCAAGAGTTCTTGGTGAGGTGGAAGAATTTGTCGGATGAGGATGCCACTTGGGAGAATGAGAAAATATTGCAGCATCCATCACTACAATTGCTTGGGGACAAGCAACATTTTTCCGGGGGAGACTGTAATATTCCCAATTAGCAATGGCTAATTGGAATATTCGATTTTGGTAAATTTTGCCTTATGTAGTTAGATTATGAATAAAAGTGAGTAAAGGGAACACAACTCACTCTAAAATAAGGGGGTCTTCCTACTAGACGCACATGGTAATCAAGGGGCGGCCAAAATGTGCACGCAGTAAAGGGAGGCGACGTTGGTGGAGGCGGCCGTAGGATTTGAGAGCGACCAATGATATATAAAGATAATAGCCTCATCATTTTGACATCATTGGAGTTTATGCATTTTGAAGCTGGTCATTACGACTTTGAGCACGCCGGCTGTTTAGCCTATCTGCAGCGCTGTTTAGCGCATTGAGTGTCTCCATTTGGAGATCTCACCCTCAGCCTCGGGGGACTTCGAGTGCCTGCTCGGGTGAGGTAGTCCCATCAGTGTTTTTTTAGGAGGATCGATCCGCTGTATTTGTGGAGGAGCAGCGCGTTTATTGGCTGCGCAGTCCTGAGAGGGATGACGCAGTCTGTATTGGGGAAGCTACGGTTGGTATTCTTGGAGGATTTGGTCAGAAGGTTGAGCGTAGGAATAACCGCGTCTATTGGGGACTTCTAGTTGAGTGGTGATCATATTATTGAGGATTCCAGACAGTGGCGGTGTGATCATTGGGAGGAAGACATAGATCCGCAAGGAGGTATTTTGAGACAGCTACATGGCCGTTTTTAGCAGCTGGAACGCATATCAGAAACACAACCATTCCATCCAGCGTTCTGAGAATAGTTCTTAACTTGCCTTGTGCAAGTTTAGGTGCTATCGCTTTGATCACCTATTGTACTCCCCCATATTTATCAGTATAATAAAATGGCTCAGCGTTCTCTTGGTATTTCTTGAGTATCTGTGCATGCCTTATATACACGCTATTGTAAGTTTGCATTACTGTTATTTCTTCCCTTTGCATTTCGATTTCTGTACCACTTGTTGTGTTTCCCCCACACTCTTAGACAGAGTCTGGAAAGGGCCAGATAGCCTCCATATCTCATCCTCTTTTCAGAGGTGAAATATCTGGTAAATGCCCTCCCAGTCCATCTCTGGTTAGAGTTTTCTTGTGTTTCAGAGATACTCCTGAAAAGGGATATTACAAATGTAAAATAGTGAGACAACTTGAAATGTATATATAAACATGGATATTCAAACAATTTATATAAGTCATATATATATATATATATATATATATATATATATAACATTTAATTACTTTATGCACCTAAAGAAATTATTTTACTTAACATTGATATGGAAATATTTTATTTATGGCCACAGGAGTGAAAATGAAATATTTTTACAACACCTCATTCATACTGGGTTGTAATATTAAAGGTCTATCTTAACCATGGAACTAACAAGAGTCCACAAGGATCAAATACTTTGATGTGAAAACTCTAACAAGTGCAAAGAGACGGATCAAATATTTTGACTTGCAAAATGCTTGCATGTCCATAAATTTGGTATAGATATGTGGTTTAAATGGATCTCTTTCTCTTTGTTTTGATCTAATCCAATTTTAAGGTTATCACCAAGCCAGACAATAAGGCAAAGAGATGGATATTTTGACTTGCAAAATGTTTCAATATCCAGAAATTTGGTATAAATATGTGGTTTAAATGGATCTCTCTCTCTATTTTGATCTAATCCAACTTTAAGATTATGACCAAGCCAAACACCAAATTGATGTATGAGACCTTGAGATGAGGACAAGGGACACACATCTATGGATATTGACACTCAAAATGTTTCCATATCCAAAACAATTGGTATAAATATGTGGTTTAAATGGATAAGGGACCCACATCTATGGATATTTACATTCAAAATGTTTCCATATCCAAAAAAAATTGCTATGGATATTTACATTCAAAATGTTTCCATATCAAAAAAAAAATGCTATAAATATATGGTTTAAATGGATCTCTCTCTCTATTTTGATCTAATCCAGTTTTAAGGTTATCACCAAGTGAAACACCAAATTGATGTATGAGACTTTGAGACTGGGACAAGGGAAAGGTGTGACCTCTTAGGAGAAAATACATGCTCTTAACCATTATAGCCACTCAAGCAATATATATATATATATATATTTTGAAATATTTTACTTAACATAATCATTGAAATATTTTATTATGATTCATATTGAATTTTTTATTATTAGGAATATATTTTAAAGGCGTGGTCTAATTTATTGACCATTTTCACGATATTTTTTCTGGTTGATTTTAACCAAAACTTACAAGAGTTTTTTAAAAACTTGAGTTTAGGATGTTTAATTTGTAGAATTCGGTGTCCTAGGGGTTTTTCAGAGTGTTGAATATCACATTGAAGTTATTTAGCCAAATTTAGGTGAAAAAATTTATTCCATCTATAAGTTAGACTAAGCATATTTTAAATGCCACATATTAATTTTCTATTAAAAATACAATGAAATATACATCACCTTTTTGAGTGGGCCTCATGGTTAAGAGAATGTGTTTCCTCCTAAGAGATCAGGTTCAAAACCAGAGAGATAAAATATGTATGCCTTTGTAGACTTAGCAATCAAATCCCCACAAAAAAGTAAGTCCCTTATTCCATAAACAAGAAAATCTCATACACTATTTTAGGAATATTGCTTCTGTGATCCAAATAAATTTGGTCGACGCGTTTCGAACCAGCCAGTGTTGTTCATCATCAGGGCCAGTGTTGTTCATCATCAGGACTTGATGATGAACCACACTGGCTGGTTCGAAATGCGTCGACCAAATTTATTTGGATGTGATTTTTACCGAAATATTTTTCACAATCTCATACACTAATTTAATGTCCCTTAACCTTAAAATTAAATAATAATAATAATAATAATTTATTATTAAAAATAATTAATTTTATATACATTTTACTCTCTATACATTTTACTTTGCCCTGGCTTTTTATATATATGACACTCCACACGTAATCACATATTGCCCTCATACTTAAATGTTGTAGAATGTATGCATGCTCTTTTCTCTTTTTTTATTTTTATTTTTTTAACCATGGTGAATCGGTAACTCTTTAGAATAATCTAAGAGAGGTCCCAGGATCAATCCTCGTGGCTGCCTTATAACATCAAGAGTATATCCAACAGCTTGCAAGTCAGACATACCAGAATTTTATGATTTATAACACCAAGAGTATATCCAACAATCTGCAAGGCCCAAACTCCGCATCAAGAGGGAACCTTTCACCCAATGAAACTTACCGTTAAACCACATATCACTGTATGTATGAATGCTCTTTTTGACCATCACTATTGTTCCGGGCTTGAGGGACCATACATCAAAATATTGCGTAAAAGAACACTGCCAAGATTTTAAGGGAAAAATAAAATATTTTACAACACTTAGCTACTATGCTTTCAAATACCAGTCTTCCCGATTGGCTGTGAGTCGTGGGATCTTTGGCTGGGCAGTTTAACGAGTGGGGATTTTTCCGTTTTCCCTTCAGGGTCTGCGCAGGTGACGTAAATCAATGTTTAGGCCTGTGCTACCTCTTCCATTTGGTAAATAGTTGAGATTTTACATGGGAAAGATGCAAAATTGGAAGGTGGGGACAGCCCGACTTATTTTTAATGTAATTTTTCAAAATGTTAAATATATCTATATATTTAAAAAATAAAGAATTTAGAATTAAAAAAAGAGAGAGATAAGTTGAGTTTTGAGTCAAATTCTTTATAAAAATTTTCATGTTTCAAATATTTATTGCTTTTGATAATCCGAAATATAAATATTTTGTTGCTGAGACCTTTTTTATTTTTATTATAAATATATATCTATTATAAGAATTTATTTATACATTTAAAAATATATTTTAAATAATAATTATTTATAATTATTTTAAATTTTTTATCATTTTATTTTTTTATCTAATATTTTATTTTTTTAAATTTTTATATATTATATTCTTATTTTGTAAATATTATTAACTAAGAATTTTCAATATTATTATAAATATTATTTTTAATAAAACATTTTTATTTATCCAAATCCACATGGTAAACCGGATTTTTTTCAAATACCAGACTTCTAATCATTTTAGTCAAACATCTTTATTTGGATTGTAAATCAAGATTCTAGCGAAATATGGAGTAAAGTAAACATGGGATGTCTTTACCTTATAACTTAGTTGCTTTTAGAGGTTTTGAAGCTAATTTATTTTATTGTTAATGTACATTTTTTTTAAAATATGGAATTGTTAAAATGTAATTAAAAAAATATAACAGAATTGATGAAATGTGATTTTTCAATTATTAAAATGTGATTAAAAAAAATAATAGAATTGATGAATGTGATTTTGCTTATTATTTGGTAATTAAATAGACATGAAATTAAACAAATCTAAAGATATTGATAGCCAAAAATAATTTTCCTCGTGACTTCAAATATTTTAATGATGGTAAATATTTAAGTAGTATTTAATGATGGTAAGTATTTAGGTAGTTTTTAATAATAAAATTATTTGCTTATTAGTCCCTGTCAGCATGCAAGGACTATAGATAGTAATCGATATGGTTTTTTAGCATTTGTGTCACCTAGAAATTAAGATCTTAAACTCAAAGATTTTAGCCAATAAATTTTTTTTTCTCCTTTTTTTGTTGTCCTATCAAATATTCACACTATTTTTTAGTGGCCAATGAAAAATTTTGAGGTCTTATTGGCCTCTTCCCGAGGCCGAGGGCCACATAACAGTTGAAAATCTTAGGTAAAAGATCATATTGTCAATTTTTTTTTTTCAAAAAATTCATGGTGGACTAATGCTAGCATTACTCTAGCATTAGTTGATTAACATTAAATGTTTTGTAAATACTTTACAATACATGAACCAGACACCATACCTTAACCTTCTGAAATTTCAGCCATTTGCTCCTAAACTGTCACCTACGTTGTCATGCTCTTGAACTGCCACCTACACTGTCATGTAGGGCTGAAGTTGTCATGCAGGGTTGAAGCTGAGGACAGTCGTGTTTACAACGAATAGGCAGCAAACATGGTTAAATCTGATAGGGAAAGAGGAACAAGGCAATGCCAACAATCATGTAGGCCTGAAGCTGAAGGTTGTGAAAGGCACCTGCGTTTACAACAAACATGAGGTTGTGCAAAATACCTGCGTTTACAATGAACATGCAGCTAGCAACGAAAAGGGTTATAGAGTTATCCTACCTTCCAAAGAGCTGCCCTTTTTGCAGATTTGACAACCAGGAATTTGCTCTAATGATTTGATTCTCATTGATTCTCAGGGCAGGATGTTGAAGCCACATTGATTCTCAGGGCAGGATGCTGAAGCCACACTGAAAATATGGAGGATGATGAAGCCACACTGCAAATATGGAGAACACGGAGAACACAAAACTAAGGTGGCTACTATGACACTAAGGATGATAAAACTGAGAACTCGCCCAAACCCATGTCCGTGTCCTCAGCGAGAGGAATTTGAAAATCTGGTAGGTACTTAGCTATAATAGTATTTACTGTATGGGATAGAAATAGATAAAGAAGCAGTCGAAACTTACTCGGAGGAACAGAGCTATGATTAGTTCATGCACTAACCCAAACGATTCTCATCCCAGTCACATCTTAGCTTGTTAAAAACTCGATATCTCTTTGAAGTTCAGTGCATGGGTGTGGAGGTAAGGAAAAGTTGAATTTGGTCTGGCAATGGGTTTAGCTGGTTTGCTGGTGTGCGATATGACCTATTCTTGCACCTTGTGTAATTTTTTTTTTTTTGAGTAATTGCTTGTGTTCTAGGCTTTAAACATGTTTGTTGGATGGATGGGTAATTTCTTGCATTCCATGCTTTAAACCTGTTTGCTGGATGGCTGGGAGCGCCGCTGGGGGTTTTACAACAATAATGTGGTCCTCAAGGGAGGGGTGATTCAATCCAGGATTTTCAAGGAGATTTCAACTTTACTATGTAAAGCATAGTGACATGTACAGGTATCATGTATCAGTTTCATAATCGTGCTGCAACGTGGGTTGCACGCCATCATGGCGTGAGCACCCACAAGTTTGTCATGTTGTTTTTCAATTTTTATATTTCTTAATTATATAATAAAGAAGTTTAGGCAACCTCATAGTACTTCTTATCATTTTCTTTGGAAATCCCATGAAACCTCAACTAATTGTTGAGTCTGCACATTCAGTAAATCGGTAGACTAGTAAGTTCAAATGCTCCTCTGTTTATTGAATTCATTTTCATGTTCCGCACACATGTTTGTGAAGCATTTTAGGTTATGTTTGAATTCATTTTCATGTTATTCGCACACGTTTGTGAAGCATTTTAGGTTTTGTTTATGCTTGTACAATATTAAAGTCCCAAATTCAAAATACTGTACATTGAATTTAAATTTCAGTACCAGTGTCCCTTATTCGGGTGAACCTTCACTTGAATTTACATTATGGAAAAGTCAATGTGAGTGCCGGTGATTCTCCATGCACTGCCCCCATCTCTACTCAATCAAAAATTCTACAAATAGTATTGAATTTTTATGTCCTACAATAGGGATGCTACTGCTGCATATTAACCTACTACACGTGGTGTTGCTCACCTTGGTGCTTGCCCCTTTGCTTCTGGTTTTGGTGCAGGGTATAGAGAAATTGGTTTTGCTCAAACTACTACTAGAGTGAAAGGGATAGGGGTAGAATATTCTAAGAAGAAGGCAACCAAAGAGGCAATATGACGACATCGCTACAACACCCATTCCATAAAAAATAATGAGTATGATGCCATTGCTACAACACCCATTCCATAAAAAAAAAAAATGTGCAAACAACAGAGCCCACAGTAGTAGAGGAATCAGAAAAAATACAATTCAGGTTCATCGAATAGAAGAGAGCGGATCGACCGTTGTTGGTCGACTCGCTGAGCATAGAGCCCTTTGAATTGTAAGTCGTGGCTTGGTTATCAATGTCGATTCCGATTCTTCGAGCACCTGATTTTGAAAGGTCAGATTCTTCATTTTCAATGGTCGAGTTTTCAGAGATTTCGATTTTTGATTTGGATGTTGCTAATGGATCTGAGAAGTTCAAGGCTATGAATTTTTATAGATGCAATTTGGTCTCAATAGCTAATGACAAATTTGATTTTTGTTCTAAATTTACTTTCAGGAGGAAGCAAATAATTTAGTCCTGTTTATCTATTCACTATTCCAACTCCGCCTCAAGGCAGGGACTAGCTTCCTTGCAGCCATCCTTGTTTTATTATGATTTGAAATAATTAGCAACATGTGTCACTATCCTCAACGTTTATCATAAAGAAGAGATTAGGTATGATATTATATTGCAAGGGAATTGGTATGAATGTTTTAAAGCATGACTTAATAGAATGTATGGTCATTCTCAACCTTTCCCATTAAGAAGAGGAAGAGGTTAGGATTATATATATATATATATATATATATATATATTAAATTGCAATTTGTTGTCTACCTGTGATGAGCTCTAATTACTATTTTATTTTTGGTTTTCCATTATCTTATATACCAAAATTGTTTTTTGTTTGGTTCTTCATTCTTCAGAATACCAAAGATAATACTACACAAATTTTACTGAAAATTAATTTTAAAATTTTAGATCTATTTTCATATTAATTTAGTTCGGTGGAGAGATGCTCTACAATCTAGTATGAGAGAAGTGTTGTATTGAAGCAATAAATAAAAAAATAATAATAAAACATAGTGTCTTTTTATTTTTGCTAGGTAAATCTCTATTCAATCTTTAGAGAAACATCATTAACGTGTTCTAGTTTATTGTGGTATGTCCCTTGGGAAACTAGACTAGTGGAAAAAAAAATAAAAAAATCAGCATCCAAACATGAAGTGTTGTAAGGTTTAGCAAAAAAGCATAAACATTGTGCTTTAGCATTGAAGAGCTCGATCTAAAATTTAACATGTAAATAAAAACTGACAAAAGGAACATAATAAACCAAAATAACTATGACCTGTCATTTAGAATTGGAGGATTCTAATGCATCCACCACAATTGGTTCCTTTCTGTTTCCTAGAGAATATCCTGGATCTAGAGAAGGGCTAGATGGTTTTCAATATGATCTAGTTACCTATGCAAGTTCCACATAGAGAGTTGTATCTTGTCCAACATGATAAGGATTCCCTCCTTGCCTTCATTTTGATCTAGCAAGAGGTGACCTAGCAAAAGTTTCAAATGCCAATATACGTTGACTATGTTTATGTGTTGCTTGTAACGACCTTTGGTGTGTCTCATGTCAAACACATTGTGAGATATTTCCCCAATGATTTCAAAGTAAGTTAAACATTCTCCTTCACCAATGATGTCACATTCCACCTAGGTGATCTCATTCGGTATATCTTGTGCTCAATATTGTTGCACAAAAATTTCAGCTAATTTTTGGGCTTGAGAGCCCCCCTCTTCCCTAAAATATGTTGCACACCGCAAACACCTAGCTTGGTGGTGAAGCATTGAGAGCTATTTCTAGGGAAAAGCCAAATTACCCAAAAAGAGTATAGGAACATGAGAGGAAGGAATGAAGGGTAATGTAGGCGAATTAGGGGGGAAAATAAAAGTGTTTTGGCTAGTGGTAGAAAGGGACCAAAGTTTAGAAAATCTCAATGAATTAAAATGACCAATAAATAAGTAATACCATAATAGTGTAGCAACCCCATCAAAACTAAATAAGACATATCCAAGAAGAGGAACAACTATGAAATGGAAACTAGGAAGAGGGGAAACAAAGTCACCAAGTCCTAAGAGTTGCACAGGGGAAAGAGCCATAAGTAAGGGAAAATACATATAAGAGTGAAATTTAAAGAGGGAAATTTGGAAAATACTTTTGGAAAAGAAAGTGTAATGATAACAATGAAGCCCACAAAATTTGATAATGCACCACCATACAAGGCCTGGTACCCAACTATTATTTCTCCTCATGTAGAGATCATCCATTATTTGGATTCAATAACCTACCCTACCCATGATGAATCTAAGGCATGGGAGGGTAGGCTAGGAATGGACTACCTTGGTGGATTTAAAATTGTAGGGATTCTTCCTTGCACAAGTAAGCACAAGAAGAAGGAAAATTTTGGCCATGGGTTTTTCCTCTATATAGTTTGTGAGATTTTTTCTTTTGTGTTCTCTTTAAATCTAGATTTTAGATGATAGGCCTAATTGATGGAGAAGGATATAATTGATTTATACCCCCATCTAAGTTTATTTGGCTATTGATAGAGAGGAATAAGGCACAACTAAAGATATTTCCGAAAGAATTTGCATTCCTCCATTTCTAGCCTTGGATTCTAAATTTCCTGTTCGAGCCATGGTTTCCATTGGTTTTGTGCATTTCCATACATCCAATAGTATTTTACCTTGTGCTTATTGTTGGCTTTCATTTTGGTCTATAGCTACTCTAAATACATTAGCCTATTGAATTTTGGAATTTTTTTACAATAATACTCCTAGAAAAGGGTCGATCAACCATCTCTAATCTCCCAAAAATAATGTTGCTAGATAATATGCTTACCTCTCTTGATTAGGTTCCAGATAGAGGATCTCGACCGAGTAAAAGAAACTTGAATAAGTTTATTGGAACAAACATTGTTTCTATATTTGTGATTCTATATTAGTTTCTACAAGGTTTCCGCACCTTGAAGCCATATCCACTATAATTGTATGCCCATGACAATGCTAAGAGTGCTAAGGTAATGTAGTCCCAATCCTCCTTTTAGTTGAGGAAAAAGTTTTTTTCCCAAGCTACCAAAGCTCACTTTCATTATTTTTTGGCACCTCCCAAAATAAAGTTTTGTGAGTACTCCAAATGGAATTAAGAATTGAGATAGGACACATAATTTCCAATGGAATATCAAATGAAGCAACTTGAATTACTAACTTAAAAGAACAAGTTGGCTTGTTATGTTAAGAGTGGAATTTTCAGTTGGCTAGTTCGCTAATTATTTTTCTTAATAATTATATCCAAACTCGATTCTCAATGAGCTATTAACCAATGGGGCTCCCGGATAACTAAACAATAGTTTTCATGATTTATATCTTATCATTCTAGCCACATGAAACCTGCATTGCAAGAGGGGTGTTAAAAATAAAATCTAGGATTTAACATGGTTGATATCCATACGTGAGGCATTTGAAAATTTATCTAATAATATGTGAATAGCATGAGTTTTTTGAAAAATTTGAATCCCTATACACATAGTGTCATCTACAAATTCAAGGAAAATTTTAGGTGCTAATATTTGCAAGTGAACTAATTTTTCATGATTTTTTTGAAAAAGAAGTTTCACAAATTTCCTTTTTTTCGAAAACCGTTCTGCCCAATATTTATAGTGTAAAATTATTTTACATTTAAAATCATAAAAATTCTATAGATACCATAAAAAATCATTTGAATCTTGAATATTTTCAGAAAATATCATGAAATAGTTTACATTTTGCATACTAGGGACTAGTAAGATTCACCAAGGTTTGTAAACTTTAAAATAAATTCCCATCCTTAAAATGTTCCCTGTAAAAATTGTTGGTGGGATATGGGTATATCTTCTCCAAAAAATTTAATGCCATTCACTCTTCACATTGAGACAATTGATTTTAGGACCTGGCCTAATCCTTCAGCTATCGAAGTAAAGAGAAAGAGGGATAAGGGATCCCCTTGATGAATTCCTCTTGAAAGGGAGAAAGTTATGGAAGAAAATTCATTTAATAATATTGAAAAAGAAGATGAGGAGATTATTTCATGATCCGATTAATCCAATTGCTGGTGAATTCAAAGGTAGAGAGGACGTTGAAAATATATGACCAATTTAGTTTATTGAATTCTTTGTAGAGATCTAACTTGATTAACATGCTTGATTTTTTAGTTCCTTTTAAGGAGTGAATAAATTCACATGCCACCATAATATTTTCAATAATATTACAACCTTCAAAATAACTTTCTTTCTCTATTTAAATGAAATGAGATAGAATAGTATTCATTTACTTAGATATTACCTTTGTTATGAATTTTTAAATCACATTACATAAGGAAATTGCTTTGAAAACACTTGGATCATCCACTTTATCCCTTTTAGGGGCTAATGTGAGAAATGTGGCATCCATAGTGGAAGAATGGAAGGGAATTTCTATATTCTTCAATTATAGCCTAAGGGTCCTATCCCACAATATGATATCAGGCTTGGAAGAAAATGATTGTGAATTAATTCATTCAAGGAACCTTTTTCTTAAGCATGGATTTGACTGTGACCTCTACCTTCTCGCTAGAGATGCTTCTTAATATATCTTTTTTTTTCTCCAAGGAGACTAGAGATGATATATTCTTAACTATGCATATGATAACCTCTTCCTAGTGGAGATTTATATCTAGTAATAGGTCTTCATAATATCACACTAACTCGAATTCCATTTCTCTATGACCTTGGAGTTTGGTGCTTGAAATTTTTTTTATTGAAGTTATTTGATTATGATTCCTATGTTAAACCATATGTTTATGGAAAAAAGACGTGTTTCATTCCCCTTTCTTAACCCATATAATTCATGATTTTTGCTTCCAAATAATATCTCCCTGGTTCCTTCTTTCTTCTAGCTAAGATAATGTGCTAACTTATTCCTTAATTAGCTCATCCAATTGGCCATATTGTATTTCTTCATATTGAATCTATCTCATTTTTTCCTCTAGTTCCCTTTTTGCTAGAATATATTACCAAAATTTTTCTTATTCCATTTTTTCATTTGGTCTTTGATGTGTTTTAGTTTTTGTGGAATTACATACATTGCATATCCTTCAGTTCCTTCCACTCATTTCCACCAATATTTAATTTTGTCTTGAAAGTGAGGGTGCGATAACCAAAAAATTTCAAACCTAAAGGGTCAATTCTTATAGCTAGCCTTGATGTTTAGGTCTAGGTTGGTCATGTAGTGATTGAATCTAACACATAGAAGAATTAATGCTTTCATGAACATATCCTTTTCCATTAAATTTGTAGAGATGAAAAACTCTTCTAAACAAGATGTGATCTAGTGAGAGACTCCCCTTTTATTGTTCCAAATAAATAATATTCCATTGTTAGTATCCAAGTTCAATAAATGGTTGGTTTCCATCAACTCCTAAAATAGCTTGGCCTTCACATCCAATTTCCTTATTATTCCTTTCTTTTATTGAAGGGATTTTATGAAGTTGAAATCACCACTTAACATCCAATAAGAGTTTCCGAATATGATTTGCAAGTGGCTTATGGAATTCAAGAATTTGGCTTTGTCTCTTTGAAGTGTAGGACCATACAAATTGGAGAGAAAGAAAACTTAATTTGAACCAATTGGATGAAACTTAACAATTATGATTCGATGATTCAAACATGTCTAAAAATAAAACTTCACGGGTATTCTAAAAATAGCTAATTTACCTGCTTGTCCTTACGCATATATGGCCAGGGATTTACAAACCATTCTTCTTTCAGAGACTATCACCAAAATTTCTTCAATACAATTTTTTTATTCATGAATCATCATGAATGTTGGTTGGTCATTCCTCCATCTGTTTTTGAGGAGCCTCTATTTTCATTTCCAATTCAGTCCCCTTAGATCGTAGGATATGATATTTATTTAGAAGTAGTTGTGGGGAGGTGAAACTTTGACAACAACTTCAGTCTTCCTAATTTAACCAACATTTATCCTAGTACTTATAATATTTGTTGATTACTCTTCCTCACCTTTTTATATTCTTTAAGTGACTTAAGAGTTTCCTTAAAAGAGTGAGTTTGAAGTCCCAAATGAAAATTAAATATATTCATACCTAAGTGTGATTTAGTCTATCATCGTTTGTCTTTGCTTACCCTATGGATCTTGGTCCAACTTGTTAGAAATGACATCCTATTTGTTGCAAAATACTAAAATTGTTGCTACAAAGCTACCTAGTTCTTCCACCATGTCATTTCTCCTGTAACTCACAAAAAAATAAAATTATGAGAGAAAGAAGTCAACTTGAACCAAGAATCCATTCTCGACAAGGCATTATAGGTTTAAATTGAAGCTTTAATTCCAAATGAAGGTTCTATTTGTACTCTCAACACCAAATGGGGGCTTCATGTATGCTTGGACAAGTTAGAAAATCAAGGAAAGTGTTATTTCATCTTTGAAAATTGTTAGCTAAGAAGCATGGTTGGATTTTGGACTAAGAATCACTTGTTAGTTCCAGAGACCACTCCATTGACATTACATTGGATGTGTCTTCAAGCTCTATTCCTCTAGTGGCATAAACTAATACTTATGTGTATTTTACAAAATTTTCCTTATTTTATCGACTTCTATGGGTCTATTAGTTTTCATGCTCAAATAATTTTGGTTTCCATTATAACAGAGCCACCCTTACAAACAATATGTATATGTTAATCAATAAATTTCTCAATTATGCCCCCACCTAGTTCCTTTGTGGCCATCGTCAAGAAAGAGGGCTTACACTACCTCAGAATCAAGCAACATCCCAAGTGTATCACTAATCAAAAAGTGAAAGAGAAGACCAGTCAAGGATAATTTATAAGGAGATATTAGAAAAATTAAATGTCCATCATTCAATGGGGGGAATAAGAAAGGAGAATAAGCTAGACTTGGTTGTTGGAGATGAGGAAATATTTGGAGCTTTATAATTATTCCTCAAATATGGAAGCCATAATTTTCATTTATAGCTTAAAGGGAAAGGCCAATATGTGGTGGGAACAACTCAAGGATGTGAAACATTTGGATGAAATAAAATTACATGGAGGAAATTCACGAAATATTTCCAAAGGGAATATTTATTAGAGCGTTATATGAGAAAAATATGAAATAATTATTTGAGCTGAAGCTGGGGAATGTGACAATGCAAGAGTATGGTTGAAGGTTTTTTGAGTTGTTGAGATGTAGATTTCATCAAAGATGAAAAATTCAAAATACAGAGATATGTCAGTGGGTTACCATATTTTTATGGTGACAAGCTCAAATTTAATTATCCTAGAACCATAGATGCAACCATGAGAAAGGTAGACCAATTGTATGTTAAAAGAAAGAACAAATTAGTCCTTCAAAGGACCATGGAAAAAAAGAGGGGAAATTTTATGGAATAAAGGAAGAGTATGTGCACTATCATCATGTTGATGACCTATGTCTGGCCACCAGTCTGGGGATGGAATGTAGTCAACTTAGTGATATTGGTGTCCGACAATTTCAAGAGGCTTGACTAGAATGTGCTCAAGAACTTGTTATCTTGATATGATATAATGGTCTGTGGGATCCCAAAATGTACCTGTACTCGTTCAAAGAATATTTTGGCAGTGTCCTCTGCCCTGATGCTCTTCTTGTAGGTCGCCAATATAGCCATATTAGAAAATATGTCCACGACCACAAATAAACAGTCATTACCATGCTTGGTAGAAGGGATTACAGATATATAGTCCATGGAGATGGATTCCCAAGGCTGGATAGGAATAGGTAGAGGAGTGTACAAGGCTTGCTTCTTGATGGTTGGCTTGGCGACGGCGCAGGCAGTGCAGAATCTGATATATTTCCCAACATCCAGTCAAAGTTTTGGCCAATAAAAGTACTTTTGTAGTACAACCATAGTTTTATCCACATGAAAGAGTCCTACGACCCAACTGTAGTGCGCCTCCCAAATCATCTTGGCACGCTCACTTGAAGGAACACAAAAGGTGGCCTAGGTAACATAATAATTCCTCTTGGAGGTGGAAATAATGAAATTTATTTCCATATACTCGCATTTTGTATGTGGAGCAGAAATTTGGATCATTTTTGTATAGTTGCAGCTATACAGAGGTCTCGTGGCTACAAGAGTTGAGAACAGTAGTTAGTGCTGAAACGGGGGGTCAACTGAGGTAGTATGCAACATGATTGGTGCTAACCTTTTTGTATTTAAAGTTCAAGTTTATTTTTTTCAAATATGTAGACCAATTCTGATGGTGATCATTCTGCAACTTCGCTTATGTCTGTATAAACTGAAGAGGTCGGTGATCGGTGTGGATGGCCGTCTCCTTCCCCATAATGTAATGCTTCTATTGTCAGCAAGCCCGCATGATAGAATACATATCTTTATCATAGGTGGGGTACTTTCGAATTGTATTGAAAAGTGTCTCAATATGATAGGCCACTAGATGCCCGAGTTGGGTGAGGATTGCACCAATAGCATAGTCAGAGGTGTTTGTCTCAATTTCAAGTGGTTGTTGCAGGTGTTGTAGTGTGAGTATCGATGTAGAGCAGAGGTGGTGCTTCAACTCAACAAACACCTTCTGTTTGGATTCGGACCAAGAAATTTTTTCTTTCTCCCCGCCCTTAGTAATCTGACTCAAATGCCAAGTTATATGGGAAAATCTCAACAGGAACCTCCGATAAAAAAATTGCAAGGCCCAAAGAACTGCGAAGCTCTGTTAGAGTGGGTGGGGCTGGCCAATCCCGAATGACTTGGATCTTAGTTAGATCCACATGCATGCCACTATCATCTACGATGTAACCTAGTTATTAGACATGGATCATGACAAAGGTGCATTTCTCCAAGTTGGAACATAGTTTGTGGTGTCGAAGGGTTTGAAGGACTTGCCAAATATGTTGCAAGTGTTATTCCCAACTCTTGCTGAATATGACGATGTTGTCCAGATAAAAAACCACGAATGAGTTGGTGAAGGGTCGCAGGATGTAATTCATTAGCCTCATAAAAGTAGCAAGGAATTTTTCTGTTGAAAGGGAATAAACAACCATTCAAAAAGTCCTTCCTTGGATTTGTGGGCTCTATTGGAGCCTGGTGATAGCCAGACTTAAGATCGATCTTACTGAAATACTTGCCCCCCTCGAGTTGGTCTAGAAGGCCATCAATTCAAGGGATTGGATACCTGTTCTTGATAGTGTTTTTGTTTAGTGCTCGATAATCATTGTAGAGCCTCAAGGTCCCATCCTTCTTCTGTAAAAAGTACAATCAGGCTCCCACAAGGTGAGGAACTTAGTCAAATGTTCCCATTTTGTAGCAAATCCTAGATTTTCTGCTTGATATTTTCATTGTCCAGAATGGAGCCACGATATATCATCCCATTGGATAGAGGTGCTCCGGGAGTCAGATCGATCAAATTCTTGATCTGACAGTGCAAGGGTACCCCCGTGGGTGAGGATAAGATGTACTTGTATTCTTCCACAACCGTAACCACTTGCTTTTTCTGCTTGGAGGAACCCTTCCCAGGGGCCATGGATGTGGCTATAATCTCCCCCTTACTTTGAGAGTGAATAAGAAAGAAAACAATTTTTCTGGTCTCAAAGATGATCTTACTTCATTTCTTAGCAGATATCAAAGAGATGTTGGTAGGCGGGGCTACCTCCAGTATCCTTTATAAATTATTACCCAAAAAAATAATAATTGTGCAAGGCCTAGACTCATATACAAAATGACTCTTCCACAAGTATGGTTGGCCTAATAATACATCAAAAGCTTCAAGAGGAGATATATCACACAATACCTCATCCGTAAAGGGCTTGATGCTATAGGGAAGGTGACACTGTAGGCTGACACATAGATCTTGTCCTTGGTGAAGCCACCCGATGGTGTATGAATATAGGTGTGGTGTGCTGGCTACACATAAACAAAATATAAAAATAAAATTAAACATTTTGACTGGTTATCATTAAAATAAAAAATAATAATAATGATTGAGTATGGGACTTACTAGAAATCAAATTCCATTCTTTAAGGATTATTGAGTATGAGTCCTTGACATTCCAACCCTAATCAGACCATTGCTAAGAATTATCATTTATTGAATGTTGTCCATTAATTGATCCAAATGTATTCCTAATTTAGAGAATTATTTTGGAATATTATGCGATTTATTTCTTTCCATAATCCCCTAAAATTAATCCCGGGAGGAGCACCAAAATTTTATTTAGGATAGGATTGAATTTTTTTTTTTCTCCATTTCTTGATTTTTTGAGGAATAAAAGTAAAACCATCGAAGAGATGCTTTTAGTATTATGAGTCCAATCTACATAAGTGGTAGAGACATGGTCCCAAAAATCCATTTTTGAGAAGTTTTTTTCTAAGTGAGGTATTTTTCCTTGCACAAGTAACCACAAGAATAAGTAAAATTTTGGCCATGGGATTTTCCTCTATATATTTTGTGAGAGTTTTTCTTTTGTGTTCTATTTAAATCTAGATTCTAGATGATAGGCCTCATCGAGGGAGAAGGATATAATTGATTTATACCTCCAAATGAGTTTATTTGGATATTGAGAGAGAGGAATGAGGCATAACTAAAGATATTTCCAAAAGGATTTCCATTCCTCCATTTCTAGCCTTGGCTTCCAAACTTCCTGTTTGAGCCATGGTTTCCATTGGTTTTGTGCATTTCCATACATCCAATAGTATTTTCCTTTTGCTTATTTTTTTCTTTCATTTTTTTCTATAGCTCCTATAAATCCATTATCCTAATGAATTTTGGAATTTGTTTCCAAGAATACTCCTAGAAAAGGGTCGTTGAACCATATCTGATCTTCAAAAACAATGTTGCTAGATAAGTACCTTACCTCTCTTGATTAGGTTCCAAATAGAGGATCTCGGCTAGGTAAAATAAACTTGAATAAATTTATTGGAGCAAACATTGTTTCTATATTTGCGATTCTATATTAGTTTCTACAAGGTTTCTGCACCTTGAAGCCATATCCACTATAATTTTATGCCCATGACAATGTTAAGAGTGCTAAGGTAATGTAGTCCCAATCCTAGTCTTAGTCGAGGCAATTTGTTTTTTCCAAAGCTACCAAAGCTCACTTTCATTCTTTTTTGACACCTCCCAAAATAAATATTTTTTCAGTACTCCAAATGGAACTAAGAATTGAGACAGTAGACACCATTTCCAATGCAATATCAAATGAGACAACGTGAATTACTAACTTAAAAGAACAAGTTGGCTTGCTATGTTAAGAGTGGAATTTTCAGTTAGCTAGTTTGCTAATTATTTTTCTTAATAATTCTATCCACAACTTGATTCTCAAAGATCTATTAACCAATGGGGCTCCCATATATCTAAAAAAGAGATTTCATCATTTATATCCTATCATTCTAGCCACATGAAACATGCATTACAAGAGGGGTGTTAAAAAGAAAATCTAGGATTTAACATGGTTGATATCCATACGTGAGGAATTTGAAAAATTATCTAATAATCTAGGAATAGCATGATATTTTTGAATAATTGGGATCCCCATACACACAGTGTCATCTACAAATTCAAGGAAAACTTTAGGAGCTAATATTTTCAAGTGGACTAATTTTTCATTATTTTTTGAAAAAGAAGTTTCGCAAATTTCCATTTTTTCTAAAAATGTTTTGCCCAAGATTATAGTGTAAAATTATTTTACATTTAAAATCACCAAAATTCTATAGAGACCACAAAACAATCATTAGAATTTTGAATATTTTCACAAAAATATCATGAAATAGTTTACATTTTGCATACTAGGGACTAGTAAGATTCACCAAGGTTTATAAACTTCAAAATAAATTCCCATCCCTAAAATGTTCCCTGTAAAAAATGTTAGTGGGATATGGGTAGATCTTCTCCAAAAAATTTAATGCCCTTCAATCTACACATTGAGACAATTGGTTTTAGGACCTAGCCTAATCCTTCAACTGCTAGAGTAAAGAGAAAGCGGGATAAGGGATCCCTAGATGAATTCCTCTTGAAAGGGAGAAATTTATGGAAGGAAATTCATTTAACAACACTGAAAAAGAAGATGAAGAGATTATTTCCTTGATCCAAGTAATCCATTGCTGGTGAAGTTAGAGGTAGAGAGGATGTTGAAAATATAAGACTAATTGAGTTTATTGAATTCTTTTGAGAGATCTAACTTGATTAACATGCTTGATTTTTTAGTTCCTTTTAAGGAGTGAATATTCATGTGCCACCATAATAATTTCAAGGATATTATGACCTTCGACATAGCTTGCTTTCTCTAGTGAAACGAAATGAGATAGATTAATCTTCATTTTATTATATATTACCTTTGTTATGAATTTTTAAATCACATTACATAAGGGAATTTATTTGAAAACACTTGGATAATCCACTTTATCCTTTTTAGGGGCTAAGGTGAGAAATGTGACATCCATAATGGAAATAATGGAAAAGGAATTTCTATATTCTTCAACTATAACCTAAGGGTCCTATCACACAATATGCTATCAGGCTTGGAAGAAAATTATTGTGAATTAATTGATTCTAGGAACCTTTTTCTTAAGCACAGATCTGACTATTGTAGAAATTTGATAACTGATATGTTATACACCGAGATTCTCCTGATCACAAACTATTTCAACTTCATGCACAATACATAATCTCTTCTACCATTGATCATTAATTGCGAAAATAAAAACAATCGCATGCGCATATTAAAACCATAAACAATCACACATATGAACACAGTATTTTATGGGAAAGCTTAAGGCTGAAAACCCCAAAATATCTATATATTATATGTCATAGAGATCATGTAACAATCATTATACAAAGCTCCTCAGAATCTCTCAGTACAATCTCCAATTGTTACACACTAATCAAGCCCGATCTAGCAAATCACATGCTCTAATCTCTGCCACCTGATAGCCTGCCTCTACTGCGCAATCACTACTGAAGAATGGCTCTAAATGAACTCAAATTGGTCCAGCCTTGCTCACAAAATCCTCATTGGCATCTCCAATCACTGGTTGTTGCAAATCATGCAACATTATAGTCACAACTGATAGTCACACTGCTCTTTCACCTACCTCTTCACTAGTCTCCACTGAAACTGTCCATGCATTGTAGTTAATTGATTTATTATTTAGTTGATTAATGAGTTAATAATTAGTGAATTAATTAATAATTAATTCACACCACTCTCACTAGTGTATTAATCAGTTAGACTAGATACAACTAGCTCAACTATGTTTAACTCAGTTAAACTAAAACAAAGGTTCCCATCAACTACCTCAATAACTCCACCAAACTCCTCACACATGAGTTTGAATGAAAGCTAATATGCAATAGCTCACTTAACCTCAGGAATAGCGACCCTTCTGGCCACCGTACACATCCGTGCACACTTAACTGAAGTGATCCAAGAGAATAAGATAATGTTTATAGTCTAAATATTATTAAGAGCTAATAATATTCGACATATCTATTTTTAGACTGGCAATCTAAAAATAGATTCCGCCCAATATGTCTAAAAATAGAAGTCCATCTATTTTTTCCAACTTGACCAACCATCCACAAATAGCATCCTGCAACTCATAGAATATGATCAACATGTTTAAAAATATACATAGTCTAAAAATAGACTTGCGCCAAAAATAGCTTACGGGCCCACTTAGTGAAGGCGACTTCTTTCCACTAAGCTCATCATCTTGTTGCAATCTCAACAACTATTACCTCTAGCTTCTCGCTAGAGATGCTTCTTAATATATATTTGTTTTGCTCCAAGGAGACTAAAGATGATATATGATTAACTATGCAGATGATAGCCTCTTCCTAATTGAGATGTAGATCTAATAATAGGTCTTCATAATATCACACTAAGTCGAATTCCATTTCTCTATGATCTTAGAGTTTGGTGCTTGATAAATTTTTTAGCGAAGTTATTTGATTACGATTCCAATGTTGAAGCATATTTTTATGGAAAATGGATGTGTTTCATTCCCCTTTCTTAACCCATATAATTCATGATTTTTGCTTCCAAATAATATCTCCCTAATTCGTTCTTTCTTATAGCTAAGATAATGTGCTAACTTATTCCTTAATTAGCTCATCCAATTGGCCATATTGAATCTATCTCATTTTTTCCTTTAGTTCCCTTTTTGCTTGAAATAATTACCAAAATTTTTCTTATTGCATTTCTTCATTTGGTCTTTGATGTGTTTTAGTTTTTGTTAAATTATATACATTGCATATCCTTCATTTCCTTCCACTTATTTCCACCAATATATAATTTTTTATTTAAAGTGAGGGTGTGATACCCAAAAAGTTTCAAACCTAAAGGGTCAGTTCTTAGAGCTAGCCTTGACGTTTAGGTCTAGGTTGGTCAGCTAGTGATTCAATCTACCACTTATAAGAATTAATTATTTCATGAACATATCCTTTTCCATTAAATTTGTGGAGATGAAAAACTCTTCTAGACAAGATGTGATCTAGTGAGAGATTCCCCTTTTATTGTTCCAAATAAATAATATTCCATTGTTAGTATCTAAATCCAACAAATGGCTAGTTTCCATCAACTCCTAAAATATCTTGGCCTTCACATCCAATTTCCTTATTCTTCCTTTCTTTTTTCTAAAGGGATTTTACGAAGTTGAAATCACCACCTAACATCTAATAAGAGTTTCCAAATATGATTTTCAAGTGGTTTATGGAATTCAGGAATTTGGCTTTATCTCTTTGTAGTGTAGGCCCATAGACATTGGAGAGAAAGCAATTTAGTCTGAACCAATTGGATGAAACTTAACAATCACGATTTGATATTTTTCAAACATGTCTAAAAATAAAATTTCATGGGTATTCTAAAAATAGCTAATCTACCTACTTTTCCTTACGCATCTATGGCCATAGATTGACAATCCATTCTTCTTTGAGAGGCTATCGCGAAAATGGCTTCAATATAGTTTTGTATTCATGAATCATCATGAATGTTGGTTGGTACACTATAAGGAAAAGACCCTCTAGCGGATGTTTTTGAGGAAGCCCTTATAAAAATACCCCAGACATCCGTTTCTAGAGGAGGTTACTAGAGGAGGTTGGCAGGCAAAGGGTTTTGCAGATGTTTTCTGCTCGGTGCACTTATCATCCAAAACCACACCAGTGCGCTCAATAGGAGAAAGCACCGGTGCGCACAAAACATTGGCACACCAGACACCGTGCGCTTCGTACACACCCACTCGGTGTGTCGTATTACTGTAAAGCACTGGTGCTTTACAACTCCTCTGCACCGATGCGTCATAAAACACTGTGCAAAAACTGAAACAACCCAGTACGGTATTAAGAAACCTCATCGGTGCGCCTATAAAATCCTACGCACCGGAACAAGGTTAAATAAAAAAAAATTACGGCTAAAAAACCACATTTTTCACATTTCTCAGTGCTCCATAGCTCTCAAGCACTCATGCAATTTATCCTTGTCTGAGCCGCCCTAACATCGGTGCTCCCATTGCACCCATTGCATGCACTGCTGTTGTGCATTGCCCACCAATCTCCAGCTTGCATTTTGCAAAACAGTGGTAAAATTTTCTTTTTCAAATTCTACAACCAATGTGCCTCCTCAATGGCCAAATGTACAGGTATTTTTCTTGCTTTTCCATAATTAAGTTTTTTATCGGATTAGAATTTCAAATAACCTTAAAATTAACCATTTAATATATATATATAGATATTTTTGTCGCGCAGTGCGCTCGAGCCGCTTGGCTCGCACTGGTAAGCGGTGCTGCCTATAAAATTTACAAGCTGCACTGCAACTAGTGCTAACAGTATCCGGACCATTTTCGGGGCAGTACCAATAGGTGCACCGCATTATTTTAAAATTTAAAAAATGTGCGGTGTGGTCATTTAGCTGGTCACACCGTTAACCATGTGTAATAGCAGAAACATGGTGCATTGACAGAAATAGCTGCCCGGTGTTTGTCAGCGCAACGCATTCAACATTCCAATAGGGTTAATAGTGTGCCTTGGTAAAATACCACACCATTGACTATGTCATTAGTGAGGAGGTTGGTGCGCTGACACAACTATATGCGTTGGGGCATAGATTTTAGTCAGCGCACCGCACTCCTAACACCGTACATAGTCAACGATGCTCTGAAAATTTTCAGGTACACCATCTACGGTGCGTTTAATGTCATCTGGGGCACCACCCTCGGTGCGCGACAAACAAAAGACGCGCCATAACCGGTGCATGACTTTTTTTTGTGGTGCACCGACTGTTTTGTTTTTTTTTTCAAAAAAAAATTATATATGTATATTCATAAATACATGTCTCATTTAATTTCTTTTTATTATTTAATATGTCAATCATTCAGAGAGAAGAGGGGGAACAACAACAACAAGAGGCAGAGCAGTATGACATGGTTCACTTGTGGGAGGCACAAGAGAGGGAGAGAGATGCGTACCCTCGCCTTATTACAATAGCTACCCAGGGGCTCCTAAGGCAGGTAGGCCTCCTCAACTTCTATGAGGAGGATACTTCCCTAAAGGGCTATGGTGTGTTTTTGAGACATCTTATCCGTAGGTGGAATGGCCATCGACAGGCTTTCCAGGTTGGTCCTAACCAGTGGTACACACCCACTGAGGAGGATATATATTTCATTATAGGGCTATCGAGGAGAGGGGTGGATTTTCTCTCATTCCTAGAGGTTCCAGCTAGCTGTGTAGCAGGGAGTCAGTTAGTATACTCCCGGAGATACATTGGAGAAGATGGACCATCTCCTTCAGATTTTTAGGTCGCTAGAAGTCAGTTATGTATTGGTGCATTTGGTAATGAGGAGGTGTAGTGCCTCACACTTCTCATTTCGACCATTTCACACAACACTAGTGACGGACAATGCATTAGTTGCTCGCTTCTATATTATGTTGATTCTTTAGAACAGGAGCCACAACTTGTCGAGTGGTCTGCCATTTTTTTGTGACAGTTCTGTACAACCTTAGATAGATTTCGTGCTCATGCACAAGGGAGGGTCAACTTCCCTTTTGCTTCAGAGCTTTTTTGTTTATTTTTTGAGAGGTTTCCATAGACGAGGCCTAATTTTGTTCGACAACCTCATAGGCCGATGTTTGAGGCACAGATGCACATGTGGGGGAAGATGATGCCCAAGAGGGGTGAGACTGCGTTTCCAATGAGGATATCACATGATGCACTGGAGTTGCTAGCCAATGTTGACGAGCTGCATCCCTTAATTATGGTCCCCTGTCCTTATGCTGGATTGGATTGGCAAGGGTGTCCCAACATCCTCTTCATAGATGATGAGCCACCAGATGATAGAGGTAATATTACTGTTTTATTTAAATTTATTCTAACATGTTCCTTAACTTGTTTTTGTTAAATTTTGTAATGAATTTGTCTACTTATTGTTGTGTAATTGTATATATTTTGCAGACATTGGGTCTTTTGATGGCAAGGACATGCTGACACCACCACATGATCTAGGTGTGGATCTTGATGATGATCAGGGCATGCCAGATGTTGAGGATCATCAGGAGGCCGGTGCAGAGAGATCTGCTCATATTGGTGAGCTGGTACTACGTTTTGCTAGGCGTGGTCGACTTGATACTAGATACAGGATGGAGTTGGGCGACCAACTCACTGCATTGATTGTTGAGGCAAGCATCAGGCCTGCTCATATGAGAGACATATAAGCCGATGGTAGGTTGTTACAGATGTGGACATGAATTCCACGTGACATGTACATGCTGATGCGACATGTCGCAGGAGCTATGACCTTAGTTATGCGGCTGAGGAGCACTGTTGCATGTTATGGGTGTGGTCGAGATGCAGCACGTGATCGACAGTCAGCGAGCAACGACTCATCATCTCATGATATTTCACCTTGTTCCGCGCTAGATGAGTAGCCTCCACTAGCATCTAGCAGCAATCATCATGAAGATGTGGCTGGATAATCGGCCACGTCCAGTCAGCAGCCTGCAGCGTCCAAAAATACTCATGATCATGAGCAGGCTGGACCATCGACCGTCGAGGCTGCACCATTGACTGAGCAGGCCTCAACTAGTAATGCTATTGATGTTGTACCACCAGCTGATCCATGAAATTTATATTACAGTTTTATATTTTTAACATTATTCAATTATCTCTCTCTCTCTCTCTCTCTCTCTCTCTATATATATATATATATATATATATATATATATGGTCCATGTATTTTATGTTCATGTTGCAGTTGTACTTAATTTACATGTTGGTGATCATCATGATGTGTATATTGTTAGGTCATGTTAGATATGTTCATTTAATGTGCAACTTGAAGATAGATGTGTATGTGATAGCATGAATTATTTGACATGAGATTTATATTTGATGTTTGTGTTGTGATGATGTTATACAATGCTAATTGTGTTTTGTTAGATGATCATGATCATGATGATATTAGCAAATTTGAATGTGTTTTTTAGTCGAATATGATGTTTGTACGATGGTTATCATGATCGTGATGTTTATTAATTAATTTAATATTAAATGACCATGATATTTATTAAATATTATGTCGTGATTGTAATTGAAATTTAAATTTAATTTGTATGAAAAATTGTAAAATTGTAATTGTAATTGTAATTTTAACTGTAGTTGTATGTAAAATATTTAATGTAAAATTTTAATTGTAATTGTATGTAAAATATTTTGTAAAATTGTAATTGTAATTGTAAATGTAATTCTAATTCTAATTCTAATTGTATGTAAAATATTTGTAAAATTTTAATTGTATTACTGTGAAATGATTGTAATTGTAAAATTTTAATTGTATGTAAAATTCTAAAATTGAAATTGTATGTGAAATTGTAAAATTGTAATTGTAATTTTAATTGTATTTAAAATATTTGTAATATTTTAATTGTATTAATGTGAAATGATTTTATTAAAATTTGTAAATTTGTAAATAATTATAGAATAATAAATCTTGAATAAAATGAATTTTTGTAACATAATAAAGTCTATAAAATAATGAAAATAAATTCATGTACTTTAGAATTATCATTATTTTATTATGATCTTACATACCAAAAAAAAAAACTTTATACAGTATGCCATTTCTAGCCGAGATTCCTAGTTTTTCGTTCAGTGTGCTTATAATCATAACCCGCACCGGTGCATCTTAGTACTAAGATGCACTGGTGCTTCACAACTCTTCCGCACCGGTGTGTCATAAAACACCACGCCAAAACATAAACCACGATCTTACGAATTGCACCGGTGTGCCTATAAAACCCCACGCACCAGAATAGGGTTAAATAAAACCTCGCGCGAAGCATCTTTTCATTGCAATATATTTTCTAAGAAGGAAAATTTATTCTGTAAAGTGCAGTTTTGGAGCAGCGGAGGGTTCGAATCGTGGGCAAAAATTTTTCTGAGGAGATGAGGGTTTGAAAAGACGAGAGTTCGAATTTCGGCTCAGAAGTTTATAGCAGAGAAAATTAGTGATTCAAACAGAAAGATAGACAGACACTTACAAGGATGCATACAACTACGGATCTCGATAGAGTACATAAGGAGAAAAGGTTTATGAAAAATCTGAGACGCACAAGGGAGAGATCAATTGAGTCTCTTGAACGGGCTAAGAGATCAAATGAAGGTAATGATTCTCATTCTTACAAGGATGGTAGGGAAAGATTGGATAGTAGAGAAAGATCAATCGAGGCAGTCGATAAATCCAAGAGGCACCATGAAGGGAAGGATTCACATTCCCTTAAGGACAACAGAGAAATATCAATTGACATTTTTGATCAGGCTGGTAGGTCCCATGAAGGGAAAGATTCTCCAGAATGTGTTTAAAAGCAGCTGGGAGTATTATCTGAGCTTCAGTTGGCTTACATAAACTTTTACCAGCAAAGTTGTCGTTGCATAAAATCACATCTTCGGCTTTCAATTGAACCTGAATGGAATCTCTAACTTGTCTAAGATGTGGTCCTAAAAATAATGAGGAATATCACATGGAAGGTACCCAAAAATCCAAATTTTTGAAAGTATAGGTGAATTAGCACTTATCAAAGAACGAAATGCTGAACAAAATGAGAACGAGATACACTTAAGGATTCCATGGTTCCATTTGTTATCGTGAATGATGCTCTCTCTAGATGAAACCAGTAAAAATCCTGCTTGTATAATAAATGGAAATCTAGTGACCATTTATGTGGAAGAAAAGCATAGATACCTGCAACTACTATATTTCCACCTGCAAATCGGTTTCCCATTGGAAAAGCTAATGTAATAGCCCATTTTGCAATGTATTTCCTCTGCTCAACCCTATACTCATTTTCTACGGGAAACCATTTCCTCCACATGTAATAATTGCATCGTCTAGTCGAAAATCAGTCTTCTTCTGCTAACAAATGCAAAATGAAGGACTCTTTGTCATTGCTCCCAGAACATTCAAGGCCAGTTTCTCATAAAACAAAGATTGTATAAATTTTGTTAAGATCAAGATAGAAAGCACAAAGGAGAAAACAGGGAATTGGATGCTAAGATGGAGGAGGAACTTACAAATGAGCAAGCAGATCATGGGTCAACAAGTAGATCATGGGGCACCTTTTCTTGTTGCGGGTTATGAAAAGGTTCAAGTTTCTTTTTCTGAAAGAAGAAGAGGTGTAGTTTTGAAAATAAATGGCCCAAAGATTTTCACAGCAACATGTACATTTCCAACATGTATAATTTTGGTGTACACACGTAAAAGTAATTTCAGTTCCTCAACCGCAAATTGGTGCTAATGTACAGATAACCGCACTGGTGCGTTTTAGTTACTATGCATCGATTCTGTGTTACCAATGGATGCACCGGTGTGGTGATATTAAGTGACGCACCGGTGATGAATAAACACAAATAAAAAAATCACAACTCTATTTTCTTTAAGTGAAAAAAAAAGTGGCAAATTGAAAAATGGGCAGCAAAATATTTTCGAAAATCTAATTTCATAAAACAATTCTTTAAATACTAAACACTTTTCATTATTTCACTATTTTTGCTAAAAGTTTTAGCCAGAGATTTGCAGGAGACATACCTGGAGCAAGAGAGGATGAGAGCACTGTGGAGCAAAGAAATACGTTCGAACAGAATTATTTAGACAATCGGAATCCAAACCTCTGGTGATTCAAACCCTACAGCATAGAATTTCAAATGATCTCATGATAAATTTGATTTTTTTTTTTTTTACTTTTTCTGTAGTTTTTTTACATTTTCTGCAGTTTTATCCATTTTTACCCTAAACCCTTCATTTTCTTTTGTTTCTTCCCTTTCTTCTCCTTGTTTATGTGATTTCAGAATTATGGCTTTTCATTTTAGATTACATCCAACCCACGAGACGACTTGCATAGTCAGATCCCAATCCATGTCGGCCCTTGTGTGAATTTTTGAAAAAAATGGATTTTTTTTATTGGAGCGCCCTGCGTAACCGAGCGCACTAGTGCGCTGTATTATACAACGTACTGTGCAAGTACTGTGTAATAAAAAGTTTAAATATATATATTTTTAAATCAATGCGCCATATCTAAAATAGGGCACCAATGCTCTATGTTACGAGGATAGCACCGTACGGTCTATTATAATGTTTGTGTAGCGTGTTTATAATACCCCCACGCACTGTACAGTCTATTATACTGTTTGTGCAGTGCGTTTATAATAACCCCACGCAACGACGTCAGTGCGTACATCATGAAAGGCACACCTGTTTCTTGAGATTTAGTTTTTACCTGAGAAGTTGACAATTTATTTATAAATATATTAATGAATGATATGGTACAAGTTTCAGATTGATAAATAAATGACTGAAAAGAGATCAAGTAACCAAAATATTGATAACACATCAAGAAAAGATAAATAATGAATTTTCTTTGTAAATTATTTACAAAAAATATTATTTTTGAACTATATGTAAGTTTAACTAATATATATTGTTCACTGTGTGTCATGCAGAGCCACAAAATGATGAAGCTCGATAAGATTATTTCTGATCTAGGACCAGAAGAGCTTAAAAGTTTGATGAAAAAATTGTAAAAGGATGAATCAGGTGAATGAAAAAATACTATCGATCCAATATGAGTTTCTTTTTTTAATTTTCATTAATAATATACTTAAAATTATTGGATAACATGTGTCAAACAATCTATTAGTTCACATCTGTTTAATGTTCTACAGGGACTAACAACTCAAAAAAGGAATTTTGTTCTAAAAAAAATAAAAAAATAGAACATGCAAATGAAAATGAATTGCTCCTTAGCTCATCTGGAGTGGTGCTAGAGGTTAACGAAAGGGGGAAAAACTTTTACAAAAGTTTGAGGGATCTAGTGAAATGAATGTATAGACGTTCTTTCCACTTACAATACAAAAACCAATCCAATTATTCCAAGAACCAAATTTTATCTAAACTACAGGAAGCGTTTCTAGAGAATTGGCCAATGAGACATGTCATAATAGCAAAAACGTACAAAAAAAAAGGAATGAAAAAGTAATATTCCTTTAAATGTTTGTCTAGAATTAATTATAAATATCACTTTTGTTATATTTATTTTTCATATATCAATTTAAAAAATAAATAGTTTATTGTCATGTTACATTTTCAGGAAGATTATGAAAATCTCAAAAGATAAACGAGTTGATATCAGAAATATGGCAGTAGTAATGTCCAAAAAGGTGTACAAGGAGATGATAAAAGGAATGGACAAAATTGCATCGCAGGAGGAGCCATCTCAAAAATAACGTGCTTCAAATATAATATGTAATCATTGAATTTTTCGATCATTAGGTACAATAAATAAACAAGGTAGCATTAAATATTAATTTTCAAGAATTTTCTTGCAGAATAGAAAAGAAAATGGAACCCATTCAACACATAAAATAGGACGAAAAGGAAGAAAAGGGTTGATATCTAAGTTTGTGAGTAATTGTTACTTCCTTATAACAACTTAACTAGATTTACTTTTTGAATTTTTTAAGTTGTTTTACAAAAATCATCATTGAATGTCTTCAAACAAGTGCCAACATACAAATAAGAACCATCAAACGAATTGATTGAAATTGGGTTAAATATGGGTTGTGAGTATATGTTGGCATATCAGAAATTAATTGTGGAATTTCTAATTCTCTATCGATCTTGTTTTACTTAGCTCCGTCAATAATTAATAGAACAAAAATATCTTTTATATTAAATATATGATTTGTTGTGGGGTATAAAACTTGCAGGAAACAAAGTATGGAACTATGCCAACAAATGAAATTTTGAAAGATGGCATGGTACATGGTATTGAAAGAATGTGTATAGTTTATGAGTCAATTGTTGCTATGGTACGTCATTTTTCTTTTCGATTTACATTGATGTATATTGTTTAATATTGCAAATTTCATTATTCTCACCAATATATATACACTCATTTCAGTTTATTTTTATGTTTGTAGATGGAAGGTGAAGAAGAAGAAAACAATCAATGCTGTGAAAAAAAAATTCCTAAAAATAACCCAATTCATAGAAGTAGCTCTAGTAGTGACAATAGTTCAAGTGAAGAATGATGATCACTATGTTTGGATATCAAAGCAAGGTGTTGTAATTTTTGAAATATTTTTCTGTGAAATCAAACATTTTGCTTAATGTAATAAACATAGTGTCCCAATTGAAAGACACAGGGATACCAATAACTGTCCCATTTTGTATGACAAAGACTGTCTTATATATATATATATATATATATATATATATATATATATATATATATATATATATATATATATATATATATATATATATATAATATGTTTTAATTTATTCGCTTGCATTTCCTCTAGTGGTTGCATGGTTGCTATTGCATTCTCCGTTGCCATTCTCAAATGCACTAATAAAAATTTCATTCGTATGAATATTGTTATAATATATATATGTGTCGAATTTTGATGAATAATGAATTTTAAAACATCACAATAATTATGATATGATATAACAAATTAATCCAAACATCACATTCAAATTCATTAATAAAAATTTAATTAATATGAATATTGTTATAATATGTGTCGACTTTTGATGAATAATGAATTTAGAAAAATCACAATAATTGCACTGTCACAGGTCGATGTTTCTAAAAAATAAAAAATGAACACTGGTGCATGTCAGTTACTGTACACCAATGCGTTTGTATGATGTAGTGCACCGGTGCATTTCTACGACCTATGGGCACCACACAAATACCAAAACCAATTAAAAATCTTGATGCATTTGTCCGATACTGCGCATCAGTGCTTTTATGTGAGACTCGCACTGGTGAATTTGTATGGCGTATGTGCACCACACAAATACCAATACCAATTATAAATATGAGAGCGTTTTTCTGATACGACACACTGGTGCGTTTCTATAAGTCTACGTATAGGTGCGTTGAGACGACCTTTGGGCACCACACAAATCCCAAGGAAAAATGGTACGACCTCGTGCATTGTATCACCAACATTGCGCCCGGTGCGGTTTTATACCTTGACGGCTTGGTGTATGAACCTTCGACTGCCCTGGGGCCACCGTCTAGATGACACGCATCGGTGCGTTGAAACCTTAGTAGCGCACCAATGAAAAAAACATCTGTAATAACCTTCGGCCGCCCAATTTTTTTAGTTGTGTTGAATTTTTGTTAAAAGCTCTGCCAAAACCTCCGTAACCATAAATGGATGTTGTAGAAAATGTTTTTTTAACAATTTTGTCCAATTTTATAGCACTAAAAACCTCCTTTATAACCTCCGCTAGAGGATATTTTCCTTGTAGTGGTCATTCCTCCATATTTTTTTGAGGAGCCTCTATTTTCATTTGCAATTTAGTCCCCTTATATTGTAGGATATGATATTTATTTAGAAGTAGTGGTGGGAGGTGCATCTTTGCCAACAACTTCATTCTTCCTAATTTAACCAACATTTATCCTAGTTCTTATAATATTTTTTGATTACTCTTCCTCACCTTTTTATCTTCTTTAAGTGCTCTAAGAGTTTCCTTAAAAGAGTGAGTTTGAAGTCCTCGATGAAAATTAAAAATATTCATACCTAAGTGTGATTTGGTCTATCATCATTGGTCTTTGCTTACCCTATGGATTTTGGTCCAACTTGTTAGAAATGACATCATATTTGTTGCACAAGACTAAACTTGTTGCTACAAAAGCTACCTAGTCCTTCCACCATGTCATTTCTCCTGTAACTCACAAAAAATTGAAATTATGAGAGAAATAAGTCAATTTAAACCAACGCTCCATTATGGACAAGTATTTATACGTTTAAATTGAAGATTTAATTCCAAACACAAGTTCTATTTGTACTCTCAACACCAAATGGGAGCTTCATGTGTGCTTGGACAAGTTAGAAAATCAAGGGAAAGTGTTCTTTCCTCTTTTCAAATGGTTAACTAGAAGTATGGTTTGGAAATAGAATCACTTTTTAGTTCCAGATACCACCCCTTTGATCACATTACATTGGATGTGTCTTCAAGGTCTATTCCTCTAGTGGCATAAACTCATAATTATGTGTATTTTACAAATTTTTCCTTCTTTTATCGACTTCTATGGGTTTATTAGTTTTGATGCTCAAACAATTTTGATTTCCATTATAACAGAGCCAACCTTACAAAAAATATGTATATGTCAATCAATAACTTTCTCAAGTATTTCCCCACCTATTTTCTTTGTGGCCATCGTCAAGTAAGAGGGCTTACACTACCTCATAATCAGGCAACATCCCAAGTATATAAGGCCAAGGGAAAAAAAGAGAAAGTTTCTACAATCAAAGCTAAAAGAAAGGTGGAAAAAGGATATAGCTCCTCAAAAAACAAACCCAAATCCATGAAAATAGTACCCCATGTTTCTCCATTTCCTAATGTCTACACTAGATCCAGTAGAGGAAGAACTAAAACTGCGGATAAATCAAAATCGTAGTTGCTACCGGAAATTCTGGAAGCACATATTCAGCGGAAGTTGTAGAAAGAATATCAGCCTACACCATCAGATGAAGAACTTCTTAAGGATGTTGGATATGAAATCAACAACAAGAAGACAAAAGAAGAAGCTAAACCTATTGCTAGTACCAGAAAGAGTCATACAAGAGACAACAATAAGTTTAGGCTTAAGTCCAAGGCTCTACATAATCCAAGCCTAATGACAAAGGTTATTGACATTGAAGGTAAATATGAAGGTTCCAAGATAGAGAAAACCATGAAGAAAAACAAGAATACAACCCCTTCAAAACAACACTCAGAGCCCTCAAAGAGAAGAAAAACACAAAGGGGTTCTAAGGAGGACAAAGATAGTTTCAAGGAAGTAGCCACAAGAGAAACCAAATCCAAATCAGCTACTAGTAGCAAAAAAAACTTGGATAAGATGGCTGAAGCTGCAACACACATAGAGGGAAGGTAAAAAGGTTTTTGGTACAAGTTCCTTTTTGCTTATCAGTTACAATATTGAACATCAACTTAGGTGTCAAGGAATATAAGTTTGCACATAATTTTCAGCATTTTCAGTGTATTTTTGAAAAATAAACAGGGCGCTACCTGAATTTCCGGTAGAATTCCAGATTTTGTGCAATTACAGGTTTTTATCAGAATTTCCGGCAACACCTATTTTAACTGAATTTTGACACCTGTCAGCAAATTTTTCCAAGCAAGTTAAGGAAGGATAAAAACCCATAACAAAATGGATAATACAAGTGACAGTGAGAGGTGGTTATGAGTTTGTTGGAGGTCCCATTAAATTAAGATACATGGATATTAAAGACCAAAGACACAAGGAGATATATCAACAGAAAAATTGGCATCATGATAACACTCTTAACATTCCAACCCATATTTCTTCTCTTCTTTCTTCTCCATCTATCCTTTCCATTAGATTTCAATTAGATAAGGTTGTAATTTCTTTTTAAACCCATGTAATGTTAAAATTAATGTTTCCTTACTTTTAGAAGAGATGGAGTTGGCACTTCTATTTCTATATATACCACTTGTAAATACTATTTCCAGGTTGGATGTTAGTCTACCTAAATATTGAATATAATAAAAAACCTTTTTGCTTCATGCTGGAGGATTTTGTGATTCAAGGAACATCTAATGTGTGGTGTGTCTCTTTTCATTGTTAATTTATTCTAAAATATGAATTGCAACAACTAGTAAGTTGTGGGTGATAAGCCATTAAAGGATTTAACAGTAAATTATTTTCTTTCAGTTTTCTGCATGTTATATGCGTGTTATACAACATGTCAGTGAAGATTTCATAAAGGATTTGTGGAATACTTTATACATGCAATCTATTTTCTGAATGTTGTTTTTTTTGCATAAACTGATTTTATGTAAAGAGCTATCATCATAGATGTGTGACTAATTTAGGATAGGAATATTTCCTGGAATAGGTACCAGCTATTTCTTTTCTTCCACCTGTACACTTTGCTCCCTATACTACCTTTTACCCACACAATTAACAATTTATACTTTCCACAACTTTCCAAATGCATGAAAGTATTAAAGAACATAAAATCATTTAAAAATATTTGAGAAAAAATCCCACCACTCAAACAACCCCTTTAAAATTTCAAATGAACTATGATGTGTAAGGCTTACTCCTTATGTAGTCAAGGAGTGACTTCTTATGCTAAGAGGAACAACTCTTTGGATGAAAGAAAATTTCATGGAGGAAAATCAAGGAATATTTTTAAAGGAAATATTTAGTAGATCGCTCTATGAGAGAAAGATGAAATAATTCTTTGAGATGAAGCTATGGAATATGACAATGTAGGAGTATGGTGGAAAGTTTATTGAGTTGTTGAGGTATGTAGATTTCATCAAAGATGAAAAATTAAAAATACAGAGTTATGTCAGCGGGTTACCATAATTTTATGGTGACAGACTCAAATTTAATGATCCTAAAACCATAGATTCAACCATGAGAAAGGTAGACCAATTGTATGAAAAAGGAAAGAATAAATTAGTCCTTCAAAGGACCTTGGACAGCAAGAGGGGAAATTTTATAGAATAGAGGAAGAAAGGGTTTAAACCATTCCCTTTAAAGAATGGTTCATAGGTAAAACAATAGACATCACCGGCCTTTAACGAACCAAGAGGGGGTGATTTTCCAAACAAGAAATCTTAGTTCCAACCCATTAAATGTTGTGGTTGTGAAGGAGACCATAGATATGAAGAATTCCCTCACAAAGATGGAAAGTTGAGGGCTACACATAACCTATAGGAAGCAGATACAATGGAATATGTGGGTAGGAGCATGCCCAAAAGTTATGTAATGCTAGGTAATAGATAGGTTGAGCACCAAGCACATATGATTAAGATAAAAGGTAAGTTTAATGATCAACCTATTACCATTTTAATTGAATCAGGAGCTAATCATAGTTGCATTGATCCAAAATTGGTTAAGAAATTTAACTTAAAGAAAACTAAGCATAAAAAATTATGGTTAGTTCAGCTAGCCACAAATGCAAAGGGGAAAATTACAGAGTTGGTGAGGGACTGTCCCATCAACATGAATGAGCTAAATACAAGGGCGAAATTGAATGTAATTTATTTGGGTTATTATAAGTGCCTAATTTGCATGGACTATTTGGAAAATCATCATGCAACTCTAGACTACTATAATAAATATTTTATTTGGCCTGACGGTGAGGGACAACATAGGAAATTCCATGGGATTTCAAGGCCGATATACATAAGGGAAATGTAAACTATACAACTAAAGAGGAATTTTAGAAGAGGTTGTCAAATCCTTGTAGCTCAATTGGAAGAAGAAAATATGGTTTAGAAATCAAATTTACAAAATTACAAAGTACTAAAATAATGATGTCTTTGTTGATATTTTGGGATTACCTCCAAGAAGAGATATATACTTCTCCATTTATTGATATCTGGAGATGCTCCATGATCTAAATCACCTTAGCGAATGAGCCCGCCAAAACTCAAGGAATTACATATGGAGCTACAAGAGATGTTAAAGAAGGGATATGTAAACCCCAATGTATCACTGTGGGGTGCTTTGATTCTTTTTGTCAAAAATAATGTAATATTCCAAAATGGAAAAGACATGAATATAGAAAAAATGCAGCATTCTAAATAAAGAAAAACAAGAATATAGCACTAAGATCTGGAAAATGCCAGAAATATGTTGCAACTGAAATTTACATCAAGACATTATAACTATGAGCAGAAACAGTTGAGTCATATCATTATAAACAATAAAAAATATGAATGTACACAATGCTGCAAAAGGAATGCAATCAAGCCATAAGATGGTTGAAATACACTAAAGAAACCTAGCACTAGAAATGTTGTGCTGCTACTGTTGCTGCTGTTGGAAACTATTGCTACTGAGGATAAGAACCATGTGAAAAATACTGTTCAAGTGCTCAAAATAATCCAATATTTTAACCACTAATTCTACGAAAAAAACCCAGAAAAACCCAGAAATGGGTTGGCCAGATTTTAACTTTGGATTTTCGGCCCTTTTTGGGTTGCCCATTGCAACAACTCACTGAAATAATGCATTCATGGACTAGAACTACAATTTAGGGGATAAAAAAACTATGGCCTGATGTCAAATGTATCAATAATGCTATAGGGCCTTCTTTACTAGCCTCCAAAGAGAAAGAAACCTCCCTCCAATGAGATCTAGCTAAGAAATCTCCCAAATCAAACCTCCACAACTTCTGCCCTGCAAAACAACACAAAATCCTCAACAGGAACTGCACTGTACATTAAGATTGAAGCCTTGGCCAAATGCCTAATAGTGGAATGTAGTGAAAACTCTTCCAAGAGGCCTCTCAAGGAAAGAGGTGGGATTCCCGATCAGGAACACCCTGTGCTAAACAACACTTGCAATCTTAGCTAAACAACCAAAGAAAGCTATATGTCTATACAGACCATATATTCAGAAATATCATATACCAATAAATAATGAATATTGCTGCCATCCTCTTCCTTTATAAGAAATGAGCTTCCAAACCATAAGCCCCATTCATTAATGGCACTACTTTCATGCAAAGATTTTCCATCTAAAACTGCGATGTCCCTCATTGAATGCCACTACTCCATGACAACGCTGTTGATTTGGTCAAAGTTGCCTCAGTCAAGGTGTTCCAATCCCTTTTCACACCTAAGGGTGCTCAATTAAGCTGCCAAGTTGTCTTCCTTTCACATTGGCATTGATTTTATTCATATTAAGGAGATTTATGGATCTCCATATCCTCTTATTCATCAACAAGAAAGAAAAAACGAAAATTAATATTCCAACTAGCTCATGACTAATTTTGGAATATTAAAATCCTCCCCTCCCAAGTGTTTCTTGTCCCTAAGCAACTGCAAGGACATAACTGAAAATTTGGGGAACATTTATTCCCATATGGAGCTCCAATCTCCAAGCTATCATCCATACAAAATGAATCACCCTCCAGAGTGGTAATTCATAGAAAAACTCATCCCATTTGCTTATGAGAGGCACCTCCCAAGTGCTCAAGTTACCCAAATGGCTTATCCCATAAGGAAACAATAAACCCAATGTATCAATCATGTATGGTCCAATTCTCTTCCAAAAATATGAAACATAAGAGCCATGGAGAATCTCTCTCCCAAAGGGCACATCCAATCCTTCCATCGTCCCTCCACCCATTCCCATAAAAAGAATAAGGACATCATCAATATATGGGATCAAAACCAGTGATACATAAACAACCAAATGCAATAATGGAGGTGGATCATAGTCCCACATATGGAACCAGCGTAGTATATCTCCTAACTGCATCAGATAATGATATGGTAAGTGGTTTCCCCTCCATGTACTTTATTCCATATCCTTATCACGTGTTTTGAAAATGTGGGAAATTCTTGGTGCCTTTGGAGTGCACCCTGAATGGTAAATCATCTCCCTATATCCTCTTAGGGAGTGGCCATACTCAACATATTTTATGGCCCAAATTTTGCCATGAATTTTGTAAAGAAGAATGCAACTTCTTGGAGAAATGTCTTGCACATATATGGTTAAGGAATGCAAATATTCATTATATAAATCATTATGCAAACAAACATGATCCTTACCATATGCTTTTCTCATACAAACGGAGTGGATCATAGATACATCCCCTCTCATTCCCAAAGAGGAAAGAGGTGGTTGTGATAACTCCCCCAAAGAGTTATGTATCTCCTCCATCTCCACATGATCCATGCATCTCCTCAAATGCTGATATATCTCCTCTTCAAATCCTTCCCAAGTGTACCCCTCCATGATGGTGTGGTATTATCTCATAGAATAAGTGTGGCTGAAGAGAAAAACTTCATGAGCTGCTTGTAGTAACTTCTCCTTGAGCTTGGAAGCTCTAGATAAGAATATCCTACCATGATAGTAGATGACCTCATCTCTGACTAAATATCCCTCCTCATGCAGCTGGTCATCAAGTATCATACAAGTAAAAAGATTGTTGGAATAATCCACCAATAGTTGGGATTTCCAATATGTATCTATCCTCCACAATGACAATGCTGGTGATCTATAATAGAAAGCATTTGTCATGTATTTGTCCTCCCTCTACTGCTCCTTTCTCAGCACAATATCTGAGATGAGAGTGGGTAATTATGATGTTGGGAGAATTTATCCCTCGTCCTTGAATCTACCCAAGACTCTCAAAACTGTACCATGACCTCCCAATGCTCCCATTCCTCTTAGATCTATGAATGGTGCATCATGATGTGAGACATGCCTCATCATCTCCTGATTCGGTGGCCTCCCAGGTCGAATGCCTCCATGCAAAGAGACATCAATATCAAGAGTAGACTGCATATATGAGTGGACTACTTTGTCCTTGCTCTCACTGCACAAATCAGTCTGCCTCATTTGTACATCGACCTTTTGAAATAGATAGCGGTGTGTGCTCCTAATCATATGATGCTGGAAATCCTCCCTACCTTCTCCTTTCATCTGCAAGGTCTCACAATCTATCAATAATGGCACACGTTGTTCATGGATTGTGCCTTGATCTCCACATATGAGATCCTTTGGAACTTCTTGCAATGATACAAGAACTCCTGTCATTGGAGAAATTGCTCCATCTACCTCTCCATAAGGCACTAGATCTGCTCCTGATGTGACAACATTGTTACCTCCAACCTTCTCTTCCCCTTAATCATCAATGGAGGTTACCTCATCATCATTAAGAAGCTCTTTGTTTTGATCCTCTTTTGGAAAGGAGATCTCCATATCTTCCTTTTGAGAAGAGAGCTCCTCCTTAAGTGGGGATCTTGCCTCTAGCAAGGTATTCTGCAAATTTTTAACCCCGACAATAGAATTTTGGAATGGAGTTGGGTTTATGGATCCTTCCAACTCATGCAAAGATTTTTTTTGTTTAGGCTTGGTTAGCTCAACCAAGAAAGTTTTAGAATGTTTTACATCAAATATTTTCACTAACCTCCTAGTGAAATTTTCATAAGTAGATACATTTACATGATTCAAGGAAGAAGTTTCATAAAACCACCAAGCATAGGCCTTACCTTCAAGATGTAGTGCTGCTACTTTAATGGCTTATTCTTCAAAAACTTAGTGCTGCTGTAAATAGGTGTCTAGCTCCTTCACCCAAGCCCTAGCTGTACATGTAGGTGACCCATCAAAAGTAGATAGAAAGAATCTACCCAAACCATGCTACTTGCACCACATGATTCTATTGTGATTGCTAGGTCTTCTATTCTCCTTGATCTCGCAAAACCCTTGAAAGTTTAGATGATCTTTGAACCTCTGAGATTGAGATTCATACTCTTGAAGATAGTCACCAAGAGTTTCCTCCTTTGGTACATCTCCTTCCTCCATCTCTCTTGCTATGAACATAAGCGTGGTAGAGCGTTATAGATCTGATTGTGTGGCTGAATGCTCACACCCATAATATGAAGAACTGGAGCTTTCTTCATGTGTAAATCTTGTTAAGAGATCTTCATGTCTTTCCCTCCTCATTCCCTTTATTTCTCTGTTAATCTCATGCATAGTTTGGAGAAGAAGTTCTAAAAACTGATTT
Organism: Pinus albicaulis; assembly: GCA_034641835.2. Classification (NCBI taxonomy): domain Eukaryota; kingdom Viridiplantae; phylum Streptophyta; class Pinopsida; order Pinales; family Pinaceae; genus Pinus; species Pinus albicaulis. Next base: position 1,089,880,481 of record CM076575.1, read on the forward strand.
CCCTCCATTTCTCCAAATAATGGAGACTTGCCTTTGTCTCTTCTATAAGCCTTCTCTTTTCTATGAGAAGCTTCTTCTTCGTTTGATAACATAGATGCAATGTCTTCACACGCTGAGCCAAGATTATGCTCTGATACCACTGTAATATTCCAAAATGGAAAATACAAGAATATAGAACAAATGCAACATTCTAAATAAAGAAAAACAAGAATATAGCACTAAGAACTGGAAAATGCCAGAAATATGCTACAATTGAAATTTACATCAAGACATTATAAATATGAGCAAAAACAATTGATTCATATCATTATAAACAATAGAAAATATGAATTAACATAGTACTCGAAAAGGAATGCACTCAATCCACAAGATGGATGAAATAAACCAAAGAAACCAAGCATTGGAAATGTTGTGTTGCTACCACTGCTACTGAGGAGAAGAACCATGTGCAGAAGGTTGTTTGAGTGCTCAAAATAACTCAGGATTTCAACCATAGAATCTACTCCAAAAACCCAGAAAAACCCAGAAATTCTTTGGCCAAATTTTAACTTTGGATTTTTGGTCCTTTTTGGGTTGCCCATAGCAACAGCTCACTAAAATAACGCAGTCATGGATTGGAACTGTGCTGTAGGGGATAAAAAACTATGGCTTGATGCCAAATGTATCAATTATTCTCTAGGGCCTTCTTTGCTAGCCTCCAAAGAGAAAGAAACCTCCCTCCAATGAGATCTAGCTCAGAAATCTCCCAAATCAAACCTCCACAACTTCTGCCTTGCAACACAACACAAAATCCTCAACAGGAACTATGTTGTACATTAAGACTGAAGCCTTGGAAAAATGCCTAATAGTGGAATGTAGTTCAAACTCTTCCAAGAGGCCTCTCAAGGAAAGAGGTGGGATTCCCGACCAGGAACACCCTATGCTAAACAACACTTGCAATCTTAGCTAAACAACCAAAGAAAGCTATATGTCTAAAAAGACCATATATTCAGAAATATCATATACCAATACATAATGAATATGGCTGCCATCCACTTCCTTTTATAAGGAATGAGATTCCAAACCCTAAGCCCCATTCATTAATGACACTACTTCCATGCAAAGAGTCTCCATCTAAAACTACGATGTCCCTCATTAAATTCCACTACTCCATGACAACAATGTTGATTTGGTCAAAGTTGACCCAGTCAAGGTGTTCCAACCCCTTTTCACACCTAAGGGTGCTCAATTAAGCTACCAAGATGTCTTCCTTTCACATTGGCATTGATTTTATTCATATTGAGGAGATTTATGGATCTCCATATCCTCTTATTCATCAACAAGAAAGAAAAAACGAAAATAATATTCCAACTAGCTCATGGCTAATTTAGGAATATTACAAATAAATATGGAACATTATGACTGTGTGTAGATTTCTGGAAATTGAATAAAGTTACAATTAAGAGGAAATATCATTTGTTGAGCATACAAGGTGTATTTTATCAACTCTATGGAGCTAAAGTATTTTCCAAAATTGAATTGAGGTCAAGGTATCGTCAGTTATGGATTAAAGAGGAGTATATAAGCAAAACAAGTTTTTGAAATCGTTATGGGAATTATGAATTCGTAGTGGTTCCCTTTGGATTATCTAATTTTAATTCGTTTTATGAATGAGATCTTCAAAAACTATTTAGAAATTTTTTTCATTATTTTCATGGATGATATTTTGGTATTTTTTAGGTCTAAAGAGGAGAATGAACAACATTTGAGGTTGTTTCTATAGGTACTTAGGGAAGATTAGCTATATTCCAAGCAGAATAAATGCTCGTTTTACAAGAGAAAAGTACATTACCTAGGTCATATGTGTCCAAGGTTGGAATAACAATGGATCTATAAAATATTAAGGCCAACCGAGAATGGTTAGCACCTTTGTAATAGAGGTGAGGATTTTATGGGCCTAGCTAGTTATTATAGAATATTTATTAAAGGATTTCGAGAATAGCCCATCCCATCACTTTTTATGTAAAATTCAAATGGCCACATGAATTTGAAGAATACTTTCAAAATTTAAAGGCTTTGTTAACCAATGCACCAATATTAAAAATTGTAGATCCAAATGAGGATTTCCTTGTATGCATAGATGCTTGTAGGGAAAGATTAGGAAGAGTGTTCATGCAGAATGGGTATGTAATATGTTACGATTCCAAAAAATTTAAAGGAGCATGAAAATAATTGTTTCCCATGATTTGGAGCTAGCTGCTATAATTCATGCTCTCAAAATGTGGAGACATTACCTCATGGAATAGAGGTTGAGTTGTAGACTGATCATTATGAGTTACAACATTTGTTTGAGCAATGAAATTTAAATGCCCAACAAATTAGGTGGCTGGAATTTTTGGTTGAGTATGATTTTGAAATTGATCATATTAAGGGCAAGGAAAATGAGGTAGTTGATGAATTCATTCGAAAAGTGAACATCATGCATGCTACAATAGGGAGGCATTTGCACGGCTGATTTAATGAATATAATTGTGGAAGCTAGGAACTTGGGTCAAAGGTAATTTTCAATAGGAGAACTTACAACTGAATTAAAAAGAATATGAAATAGGAAAATATGGGTTTCTTCTCTATAAAGGCCAAGTTGATGTGCCAAATATATAGAAATTAAAAGAATTAATTTTAAATTAATTACAGAAAATGCCTTATGTTGGGCACCCAGGTTACCAAAAGACTATTGCAACCATTAAAATGAAATATTTTTGGCTAGGTATAAAGCAGGAAGTGGTTAATTACATAGCTATATGCATATAATGCTAGAGGGTTAAGGTTGAGAATAAACACCCAACTAGCTTGCTACAACCAATACCCATTTCTGAGTGGAAATGGGATATGGTGTCAATTGATTTCATTAAAAGTTTTCTTAGAACTACAAAGGGGCATGACTCTATAGCGGTGGTGGTGGATAAACTCACCAAATCTACCCATTTTATTTTAGTGAAGTCATTGCATAAGGCATCTAACATAGTTTATATTTATATGCGGGATATTGATAGGTTTCATGGAGTGCCTAAGGAAATTGTTTCGGACAAAGATCCAAAATTCAACTGAAAAAAAATGAAAGAAACAATGGTGGGGGTCCCAGTGGAATAGGCGGGTGGAAACAAATATCCACCTTGATTAGTCCTCCCCCCTTAGGAAGGAATGGTTCCCATTGCATTGAGTTCCTCCATGAGATGAAGAAACTTCTGTTGAACTTGGTCCCTGGTGAGCCACTTGCCTTGGTGTAGGAGTTGGCTAGCTTTGACAACCCGATACAACTGGATCTTCTGTTGGCGAGTGTTCTTGATCTACATGTCCATGATCTGATAAGTTGTGGCCTATTTCATGTAGTCGAGGTTTAGCTCTGTTGGTGTTAGCTATTTTGCAATGTTTTATGTGTCGAGTAATGTTGGAAACTATGACTAAAGGCGGTCCACATTGAACATTGGGTGTAAGCCAAGGAATGGGGGAATGTTGATCTCAAAAGAATTGTCTCCCACAACCTTGATAATGCTGTAAAGCCCATATCAGAGTGGTCTAAGCTTTTGATGAGATCCAGATAGGCATTATTTCTGAAAATGCAACAAAACTTTGTCGCCCACCTGAAACTTGTGTGGCACCCAATTTTGATCATGTCATTGCTTGTACTTTGCATTGGAATTCTCCAGGATGTCATGAACCTCCTGGTGGACGTGTTGGATACGTTCAATAAACCTGGTTTCTTTATCAACCTCAGACAATACATGTGTGGATTTTGTCTTTGTAGTTGCATGAGGTATGACAACATCAATCAAATACACTGGTTGAAATCCTAGACCCACTTGAAATGGATTACGACCGATCGAGCTATGGAGAGCTATGTTATAACTATGTTGCACATAGAGGAGGCTCTCATACCAAGTTCATGGATGCTTGGAGTTGTACATGCGGAGTATGTGCACTATCATCATGTTGACGACCTCTGTTTGGCCATTAGTCTAGGGATGGAATGCAGTAAACTTGGTGAGCTCAGTTCCTAATAATGTCCAAAGTCTTGAACATAATGTGCTCATGAACCTGTTATCCTAATATGATATAATGGTCTGTAGGATCCCAAAATGTACCCATACTCGTTTAAAGAATATTTTGGAAGTGTCCTCTGCAGTGATGCTCTTCTTGCAGGCTACCAATATAGCCATCTTAGAAAATCTTTCCACAACCACAAATACACAGTCATTATCATGCTTGGTAGAAGGGAGGCCAAAAATATAGTCCATGGATATGGATTCTCAAGGCTGGCTCAGAGTAGGAAGAGGAGTGTACAAGCCTTGTTTCTTTATGGTTGGCTTGGTGATGCGGTAGGTAGTGCAGTATCTAATAGATTTCCCAACATCCAGTCGGATTTTTGGCAAATAAAATTCTTTTGTAGTACAACCATAGTTTTCTCCACACGAAAGTGTCCCGTGACTCGACTGTAGTGTGCCTCCCGAATTAGCTTGGAATGCTTGCTTTAAGGAACACAAAGGTGGCCCAAGTAGCTTAATAATGCATCATGGAGGTGGAAATTAGGAAATTTCTTTCCATCTACTATCATTTTGTATGTGGGGGAGAACTTTGGATGATTTTTTTATATTTCCGGCTATCCAGAGGTATCGTGGCCACAAGAGTTGAAAACAATAGTTAGTGATGCAATTGGGGGTCGACTGAGGCAGTCTAAAACATGATTGGTGCTACCGTTTTTGTATTTATGGTTCAAGTGGAATTTTTGCAATTATGTAGACCACTTCTCATGGCAATTTTTCTGCAACTTCCCTTGTGTCTGTATAAACTGAAGAGGTGGGTGATCGGTGTGGATGACCATCTCCTTCCCCAGAATGTAATGCTTCCATTGCCGGCAAGCCTACATGATGGAATACATCTCTTTATCATAGGTGGGATACTTTTGAATTGTATTAGAAAGTGTCTCACTATGATAGGCCACTGGGTTCCCGTGTTGGGTGAGGACTGCACCAATAGCATAGTCGGAGGCATTCGTCTCAACTTCAAATGGTTGCTACAGGTTTGGTAGTGTGCGTACCAGTACAGAGTAGAGGTGGTGCTTCAACTCAATCAACACCTTTTGTTTGGATTCAGACCAGGAAAAAATTTCTTTCTTCCAGCCCTTAGTAATCTGACTCAAAGGCCAAGTTATATGGGAGAATCCCAAAATGAACCTCCGATAAAAGTTTGCAAGGCTCAAAAAGCTGCGAAGCTCTGTTAGAGTGGTCAGGACTAGCCAATCCTGAATGACTTGGATCTTAGTCAGATCCACATGCACGCCACGCTCATATATGGTGTAACCCAGATATTGGACCTGAATCATTCCAAAGGTGAATTTATCCAAGTTAGCACACAATTTATGTTGTCAAAAGGTTTGAGGGACCTGCTGAATATGTTGCAAGTGTTCTTCCCAATTCTTGCTGAATATGAGGACGTCGTCCAGATAAACAAACACGAATGAGTTCGTGAAAAGACTCAATATGTCATCCATTAGCCTCATAAAAGTAGCAGGGGAAATTTTCAACCCAAAGGGAATAAACAACCATTCAAAAAGGCATTCCTTTATTTTGAAGGAAGTCTTCCATACATCTATGGGCTCTATTGGAACCTGGTGATAGATAGACTTCAGATCGATCTTGCTGAAATACTTGTCTCCCTTGAGTTGGTCTAGAAGGTCATCAATTCAAGGGATTGGATACCTGTTCCCAACAATGTTTTTGTTTAGTGCCTGATTATCAATCTAGAGCCTCCAGGTCCTATCCTTCTTCTATAAAAGTAAAATCAGGCTCCCACAAGGTGAGGAACTTGGTTGGATGTGCACTTTTTGGAGAAAATCTTGGATTTTCCACTTGATCTCTTCATTTTCCAGAATGGAGCAATGATATATCATCCTGTTGGGTAGATGTGCTCCGGGAGTCAGATCAATTGAATTCTTGACCTAACAGTGGAAGGGTATCCTTGCGGGTGAGGAGAAGATGTCCCTGTATTCTTCCACAACCGTATCCACTTGCTTCTGTTGCATGGAGGAACCCTTCCCATGGGCCATGGATGTGGCTACAATATTCCCCTTACTTTGAGAGTGAATCACAAAGAAAAAAAATTTCCTAGTCAGGGAGATGATCCTACTTCATTTCTTAGTAGAGATCAAAGAAATGTCAGTAGGCGGGGCTACCTCTGGTATCCCATATAACTTATTACCCAAAGAAATAATAATAGTGCGAGGCCTAGACTCATACATTGCATGATGCTTTGACAAGCATGGTTGGCCTAATAATATATTAAAAACTTCAAGAGGAGTTATATCACACAAAACCTCATTCGTAAAGGGCTTCATGCTATAGGGAAGGTGACACTACTAGCTGACACAAAGATCTCATCCTTGGTGAAGCCAACCATAGGTGTACGACTACAGATGTGGTGTGGTGGCTAGGCCCATCCACTTCATGACCTCTTCTGATATGAGGTTCTTTTGGCTCCCACTGTTGACAATGAATTGTAGCGGAAAGCCCTTCATCAATATCTGTGGGTGAAAGAGGCACTCCCCCTCCTTTAGATATTTGGGTTCCTCCTTTTGGAGCTTGGTGGTGGCTACCGTCACAATGGATTTTGTGTCAATGACCAGCTTACCCTTGTCGGGCTCTAGTTGAGAATCAAAAAAAGAATCCATCTTTGAGTCTCTCAGCTCAGCCACCAGTGCCTACTTTGCAAGACAGTCATTTGTGTTGTGAGTGGGGATTCTATGGAACTCACGCCACTTGGTGGTGTCCTTCTTTTCCTTCCCATCACCCTTGGGTTACGACTTCAAGGAGTTTCCCTAGGGGTTCTCGGTCAGGCTATGTCATTTTCTCTGTACCTTGGGGACGCCTTTGTTCTGCTTTGGGTTCGTAGATCCAAAGTCTCGCTTCTTCTTCTTGAATTTCTGCTTAATTTTGGCACCATATCGGTATGCTGCACCAACCGAGGAGATGTGAAGGAAATCCATTTCCTCTTGAATGCATTTGTGAAAAAAACTGCAGTACTATAGAACCAGATGTTTCTTAGAATATTTGATACCCAGCTTTGTGTGCAGGGCATGGAAAATATTTGTCAGCTCATGCACATCTTGATCCCTCTGTTTCCGTAGCGTAGTCCATTGTATATACTTGTCGTCATAGCCCACGACAAGGTAGTAATATTACTTGATGGCATCTCAGAAAGACTATAGAACCAGATGTTTCTTAGAATATTTGATACCCAGCTTTGTGTGCAGGGCATGGAAAATATTTGTCAGCTCATGCACATCTTGATCCCTCTGTTTCCGTAACGTAGTCCATTGTATATACTTGTCGTCATATCCCCCGACAAGGTAGTAATATTACTTGATGGCATCTCAGAAAGAATTAAAAGTGGGTGTGCTCGAGAACCATGAGGGTTCCACCTCATCCTTTTGCTCACAGTAGGTTTCCCACTAGTCCTTGACGTCGGGGGCGAATTTCAAGAGTACAAAAGTAATTTTTTTCCTATTAGAAAAAAAATGAACAAAAAAATATCCTTCCAATAGATTTAACCATTTATCTATGACATCTACATGTATCTGGCCTTCAAATGTGGGAATGTTAAATTTTACTTGTACCTTAAAGGGAGTGATGCCTTCATAGTGGTTTTTGGATGAAGATGTGTCACCTGTGTGCATCCTTCAAAGGATCTGGGAAAATTTATCCATCATCATGTTCCTCTATTTCTCAAGGGCCTCCTCGAGCAATATTTTTATTGGATATCCTACTCCCTCATCTTTATTTTCTTTTGACATGGGAGGTCACCAAGGTTTGTGAGGCTAATCTTGCAAAGGTTCAACCATACCAAGCCCTAAATCCTTATACCTTGATCTCGTTGGGGACATGCAAAGAAATATCAAGAAAGAGTAGACCGCTCTGATGCCACTAATCCAGAATTATGCAGGAACACAATAAAATACATAAATAAGCATAAATGCAGAGATGCATCAGGAATAAAACTTCATTTCATTAGTATCAAATAACTAAAATATGCTTACAGACATAATGGAAATAAACTAACTCGGGTGATGGTAGCTTATCTTTGAGAAGAGATGTGGCGGCTACTTGCCTCTGAACTATGTTACAATGAGGCTCGAAGGCATATTTATTATTGAGAAACAATGGAAAATCCTAAACATAAAAAAAACCTAACCCTAGGAAATGAAGCGCCAAAACCATGGGCCTCGTTTGGGTAAATTGGTAGATCAACTTACTAGGGGTGTAACTTTGGCATACGATCTATGTTTGACGTGCAAAATACCTCGTTAGAAATATCTATCCAAGGACTAAAACTTTCAAGTGCCCTACATTGGTTCCCATGTTTTCCCAAAAAACGTTGTTTATGGCCTCAAAACGGATCTGAAAGTTCAGGACTCGAAAAAACTTCCAAAAATATTAAATTGTGCTACAATTAAGGAAATTGAAAAACTGAAAGAATAATGGTGGGGGTCCAAGTGGAATAGGCGGGTGGCCACCAATATCCACCTGGATAAATTTGAGGTCGAAGATCTTGGAATTGAAATCATGATGTAAATATTGTACATATATTAATAAGTTAAATCACTGGCTACACACAACTTCCATGTAAAAGAGTATGGAGGGTGCATAACTCCATGTAAAATGGAAAAAATTATGATGTTTATAAGGTGTTTGTGAAAAGGCACTAATTCTCAAGTGGATTTTGGGGATGCGACATGGCAAGATAAAACCATGCATATACGAAGTGAATGGTTTTTCCTATGAAGGAATTCACACAAACAGTGGATTACATTCATTTAGTCGATTTCTTAGTGATAAATTATGGATATATTGATGCAAGTTGTTCAATCTATGAGTTATTATATTTTTGTTAGTTAGTGATTCCTACACTTGGACTTTCTAACTAATTGGAGTTCTAGTGAAATTGGTTTTGGTGACCAGTCAAAGAAACTTGAGCTTGGGTTCTATAATTGATTGGGAGCTATTACAGTTTAGCTTTGAAGGGTACCTAGAAGCCCTGAAGAGCAGAAAGAGCTCCTAGAAGTTGATGTGGCTGTCCCTAGATGGATGTAAAGTGCTTTGGAAGGTGGGTACTGTTGAGGGGCTGTTGGTAGACAGGATGGAGTGTGAGTTTGTATTAGAGACTAAGGATTTTGGGGTTGGTTCCTTGGATAGAGTATGCAGTTTGATACTTGGTGTACATAATGTTGTCCATATATATGAGGCCCCGTCTCAAGGGTGACCCATTGTTGAGAGTTATGAACTGCATAGTCTATGGCTAGGTGGAATGTGGAAGGCCTACAACCATTTGGTCTAGTATTAAAATAAGTTTCCATGTGTAATGGATTCTCTTTATTTTTATTTAATTGTAAACCCTAATTTGGCTTATGTAATGTGATTTTTTTTTTTAAATGTTTAAATTCCATTGTGTATAACTAATTTGGATAAGTGACGAATAATGACTAATTTAATTAATGTTGTTTGGTATTGCATAAGTTACACATGTAGAATTGAATTGTAGTTCATGCGACGAATAGGTGTAACTTATGACAACATGGTACAATTATTTAACCTTTACACAAGGTATTAATTGATCTTGTTATCACACATAAATTTTCACTTTTTACTGATAGGGTCACTCACCTAGGTTTAATTTTGTATCAATAGGTTGGTTCATGAAATTGATAAAAAAACATATGGAATAAGCCTTTACCCTAAGTATAAAACCCCCCATTAGTCATGTCATGTCAGTCATATCCACTGTAATATCCCCAAATGGGAACACTCAGCAATACCTGCTGGAATAACGTACTTTTCAGAAGTATGTGCACTGAAATGAGTTTGCAGCCCTTGGATCCCTTAGATCTAGAGATCTAGCATCTAAATCCAAAATGGGATAAAAAACAAATCAAACTAGGTGAGGTAAACAGACCTCCCACACCTAGTATAGCTGAAAAACACCCAAGAATGGGGCTGCAACAATATGCAACAATACTGCAGGAAAATAACGTAGTTCTTGAGAGCATAATTAGGAGACCAATAAGAGGGATCAACTTTCATATATACAAAAATAAATCAGATCCATAATGAGGCCCTTACAGTATACAATAGAATGTAGAAGATAAGAATAGAAGAAATTCCTCAAGAAAGAGGGTTGCAACACATGTATTGACTGTAAAATAGTTTGACAACATTATTTATAAGAGCTGCAGCAGCTGTATATTACACTCCAGATCTAGATTAGATCTTTGTAAAAAATATCATATCTATTTCAGATCTGTACACTAGAAAGGCTCCTTTACAATATCGCCTTAGGGTTTTGATCAAAACATGCAACACAGAGAGTAGATCTGAGATCTAAAGTAGCAGATCTGCAGTAGTATTCAGAAATTTCTGAAGATGATTACAATAGAAGTAGATTAGATTTTTACAGAACATGGATTAGAAATCTAATCCATGGATCACCATAGTGAAGGGCAGAACCCCAACACCATAGATCTCTCCTCAAAAGTGTGTCAAAACACCCTGCAACTTCCTTCTTGAAAATAACGCAGTCCTGGAAGGGAAACTACACTGTAGGTTGAAGCACTGGGTTGGCCTAATGCCAAGATCTGAAATTGTAGCTCCAAAGGTTCAGAACTCTCTTTCCAATGGGATAGAAGACTTTCCCAGTGAAAAGAGGCCCTATAATGGTCTAGATCTGAGCAGATCTAGCCTCCACTTGCTGCAACTTACAAGGAAAACCAAACCCTCAACAGGATCTGTGTTGTAGTTGGAATATGAGCTTGGCCAAATGCCTGATAGTGGATGAGATCAGCAAGACTTTTCCAACAACTCCTCAATGAAAGAGGTGAGATTCCCAAACAGGAACACCCTAGTGCTAAACAACACTATCCTCAGCTAAATAGCAGAGAATGATATATGCCTAAACAGACAATATATTCAGAAATATACACAGTCAACAACCTTCTTCTGTTGTCCTCCTTTTCCTCTTATAGGATGAAAGTCTTTTCAAACCCTAAACCATCTCAATGATTTAGCTGCATTCACATGAGAAGCCTCCAACTAAAACTGCGTTGTGCCTCTAGGAGATTCACTGTATCTAGACAACGCTATTGATTTGGTCCTGGTTGACTTGGTCAAGTGCTCCAGACTCTTTCACACCTAAGTGCGCTTATGTAAATAGCCCAGATTTTTCCATGTTCACATGTGGCATTGATTTATTTTGCTGATTTGGAGTTTTATTGATCCTCCTTTACATTTTTATTGATGAAGCAAAACATTGAAACAAAATTGTATATTCCCATTAGCTTGGGCTAATTGGGAATATTACAGTCCTCCCCTCCAAAATGTTGTTTGTCCTCAAGCAACTGATAGGGTGAGTGCTGCAACACTTCTCCTTCTTCATTGGTGACACCATCAAAGATCAAGCTCTCCTCATAAGCTAAGTGTTCACCAATCCAATCCTCAATGAACTGTTCCTCCAAAGTCAACATGAGATGTACAAAATCCATCCCACAAGGAGTCAAGGACTCAACAGAAACAAACATGGTAGGTCCAATACTCTCTCTAAATCATGTAGCATAAGGTACATAGAGATTTTCCATCCTATGTGGTACATACAAACTACCCACCCTCCCTCCATACAATCCCATGAAAAGTACAACTATATCATCCAAGTATGGAAGCATTATTACATATACACAAATAGAAATTTGAGCATGAGGAGGTGGGCCATAGTCCCACATATGGTGCCAGCACAGTGCATCTCCTGCCTACATCAGATCAAGATATGGTAAGTGGTTTCCCCACCACTTACTTGCTGCACAAGTTACCTCACCATGGCTGAAAATGTGAGATATGTTTGGTGCCTTTGGGAAGCACCCATCATGAAAAAGAATCTCCCTTTGCACAACAAGAGAGTGGCCAATTTCAGAAATTTCAGTGGCCCAATGTTTGCCATGAGATTTACATGATACAACACTTCTCTTAAGAGTCATGGCCTACAAAAGCATGGTGAAAGAATGTGTCAAATCAGAAAATGAAGCTTGCATTACATGATCATATTTTTCACCATCAATGTTTCTTCTATACATGGAATTGTGCACAAATTTTTCTCCCTTTTCAAGAGAAGAAAGAAATGACTAAAATGACTCTTCCATAGAGTCCTTTGGCTGCCCCAACTCCACATAGCTCTTGCATTCTAGAAAATGCTTATGTAGCTATCCTCCAAAGCCTTCCCATTCAAAGCATCTCATGATAGTGTTGTAGATCTTCATAGAATAGGTAGGGCTGAAACAGAACTCTTTGAAGGCCCTTTGTAGCATCCTCTTCTTGAGCTTGGAGGCTCTAGGTAAGAAGATCATATCATGATGATAGATGACTCCCTCATGGAATAGATAGCCCTCCTCATGCAGTTTGTCATCAAGCATCATACAAGTGTAGAGATCTTTGGAATAATCCACCAACATCTAGGATTTCCAATATAGATCTACACTCCCCAACAAAGACAACGCTGATGATGCATCAATAGGAATGCCTGCCATGTTGCTGATCTCTTCTTTGAAATTTCTTATGCCAAAGGTACAAGTAGGAACGACATACCTTCCCTTATCCTCCTCCAACAACGCAGAATCATAAATGAAGGAGGGTGACAATGATGACAGAGGAAAATCTCCCTCCTTCTTGTGCTTACCCAAGCCTTCTAGCACTGTATCTGTGTCTTCTAATGCTCTCATCCCACCTGGATCTGATTTTGGAGCATCAATTAGTGAGATATCTCTCACCAAAACTAAATCAGGTGGCCTCCTAGGTGGTTTTCCACTAGATAAGAGTGCCCCTTGCAGAAATCTCATGAACATGAGAGAAGGGACAGTGAGGTCCTTGCTTCCACTGCGCAAATCCATATTTTTTTTTTGTGTGGAAGTGTTGTGTGAGGGGTAAGTATGAATGCCTTTTATTAGTTGATGTGCACCACTCTTCTTGTCCACCCATTCCATTTGTAAAGCCTCCTAATTAGTGGTGATATTCCCCAATGTAATCAACCATTGAACACCCAAAATGACATTAGTGTCTAGTATGTCAACTACAAAGGAGTGATCCACCATAGTGTATGATCCCATGGTGATTGAAAGTGATGGAACATAATGCATGCATTGCATTTTTCTATCTCCTTGGACCAAAATAGAGAAACCCTCAAAAGTATCAGTGGGTATTGCCTTCCTTTGCACAAGATGGGCATTAATGAAATTGTGGGTAGCCCCATTGTCAATCAATATAGAAGCCCTCTGATTCATGGTTGAACCTTGAAATCTTAAGGTCAATTACTTAGGTACTCCCCTCACGGATGCAAGAGTTCCTCCAATAGGAGAAAATGCTTCATTCTCATCTCCTGAAGGTGTTGGATCTCCTCCAACATTGTTAGCGCTATGAGCCCTCCTTGGCTCATCATCTTCATCTTCTTCAAGAATTGAGAAGACCTCTATGTAATGTGCTTTACCAGCAACACATCTATGTCCAGGTACCCATGGTTCTTGGCAAGTGAAGCATAACTTCCTCCTTCTTAGATCTTTCCGGACTTCATCATCAAGAGGCTTCTTGTATGGGCTCTCTTTGGAAGGAGCATCTTTCTCTTCCTTTCCTTTAGAAGGGAAAGAGGGCTTATTCTAAAAGTTTGACTTTGCCTTTGTTAAGGCATCTTGAAGGTCTCTATCCCTCTCAATGGCATCATGCAAGGTAATGGGCTTGGTATATTTAACCAAACCATGCAGAGGTTCATCCAAGCCATCGATGAACATGTACACCCTCCTTGCTGTAGACAGATCAGGAGCCATAACAGATACTCTCAGAAATTCAGAGATATAAGACTCTACATTACTTGACTGCCTCAACTTTCCAAGGCTCATGAAATGTGCTTCTCGATCCTCTCTGTCAAACCTCTCCACCAGTATTCTAGTAAACTCAAAATAGGCAGTCACATTGGCATGGCCCAATGTAGAAAACCCATGGAACCACCAGTTGTGTGCTTCACCTTCAAAGTGCAGTGCTGCAATATTAATAGCTTCCATCTCAGGGAATTTGTTCAACTGAAAGTAGATATCTAGTTTCTACCCATGCTTTGGTAGAACTAGTGGATGACCCATTGTTTCGGGGAAAATCACCCTAGAGGTTTTTTGGGTTTAAACCTCCACAGAGCAGGGCATGCTACTTAAGAAGGACTCACACAACCATAAATGTTCATGAAAAACTAAATAGAGTAGATCGAGGAAGTTACCCGTAGGTCCTACGGTTGAAGCAGATCCCGCGGGGTCCAAACCCCCAGCAACCCTTCTTCCTTCTTAACCTGAAAGACAAGAAGAAACAAGCACGAAGAACTGGTTGTACAGCATATATCTACTCTAAATTTTAGTGAAATCCATATGAAACATTAGATAAACCATAATAAATGCTTAAATAACAATATTCTCATATATGCAAGCGGACACTAACACGTATATTTTGGGAACAAGATGGTTCTTCTGTATTATAAATAGCATGTACAAAAATAACAAGTGGAGAGATCACCTGAATCCTTCCACGATCTTCGAGCAGACCGTCATCCGGATCCGTCCCACCCTTGCCTCGCTAAGATTCCTTCCGAACTGGTGCATACGAGATGACATATAGGGAGATGAGCATCTCCAAAAAACAAGGGTTTCCTGTAATGAATTGGGAAGTGCAGGAGGCACGGGAATTCAGACTTGGATAGAGGATTCCAACAAAGTATAATATCAATAATTTCTCTCTCCCTTAGGCCATACACATGAGGGGCTTTTATACTCCCTCAAAGTAGTTTCAACAGTTGGAAACAGTTGGCCACGTGCTAGGGTGGTTGAACTACCAGAGTAACCATCAACCCAGCCCAAAAATAGGGAATTTTTATATATTTTTTAATGATTTTAATGGCATACGTGGAAAAGTACATGTGGACTCGCGTATACACACGAAAAAGTCTGGGCATAACCGCGTATGGGGATTTTTACACTGTTTTTAAGTGAATTTTGTCCAAGTCTGTAGGGATGGGGGTGCCCCCAGCCATAAAAGCAATCATGAATCACTTGCAGAAGGTGAGAAATGATGCTATAACACCCACCAAACTTGGGTGAAAAGAATCTGCCCATAGAGTGATGTCGATCATGATTCTGTGTGAATCCACCATCTCTATACTGATGCCTTGGTCTTCTCTTGTCCTTGAGGTGAAAAAAATCTTGAAAACTCAAGTGGTCCTTAAATCTCTAATTCTGAGACTCATACTCTTCAAAGTAGTCTTCAAGGGATGCTTTCTCTTGAGGCCCTTCATTCTCCACAATTAAGAAAGTAGGCATTGTAGAGCGTTGTGGAGCTTGTGGCTAGTTCACTGGTTGATCATTCTAGTGGTGAGACATGCCAGAGCTTTCTCCAGGATGAAATCTCCTAGGAGATTCCTTGATCCTATCCATTCTAATCTCTTTGATCTCTCTAGAAAGATCTTGCATGGATTTCAGAAGGGTTTTTGCAAACTCCTTCCCATCTTCATCACTTCTAGATTCAGGGGCTTTTCCCTTGTATTTATCATCATTGGTGTAGTCAAACTTATTTTGTATTCTTCTCAAGAACCTCTTCTCTCTATCAGTGAGGTGCCCCTCTTCTTCTGAAGACATCTTGGCTCTTCAAAAAAGCAAAGCACAGGCTGTGCCAAGATGGTTGCTCTGATACCATTGTAATATCCCCAAATGGGAACACTCAGCAATACCTGCTGGAATAACATAAATTTTAGAAGTATGTGCACTGAAATGAGTTTTCAGCCCTTGGATCCCTTAGATATGGAGATCTAGCATCTAAATAAAAAGTGGGAGCAAAAACAAATCAAACTAGGTGAGGTAAACATACCTCCCACACCTAGTATAGCTAAAAAACACCCAAGAATGGGGCTGCATCAATATGCAACAATACTGCAAGAAAATAATGCAGTTCTTGAGAGAATGAGTAGGAGACCAATAATAGGGATCAAATTTCATATATACAGCAATAAATCAAATCCATAATGAGGCCCTTACAGTATACAACTGAATGTATAAGACAAGAATAGAAGAAATTCCTCAAGAAAGAGGGTTGTGTTGACGGGAAAATTTGTCCAGCCAATAGTAGGGGATCTCCCTGGTAGAAAGTCCCAATTAGACCTTGAACCGTTTGGAATAGGGATCCCGTCCGGGGTGTGGGTCCGGCTACCGCTTAAGTCACCTTCCCTTTGGTGTCAAAAGAACTCGATCGAACCTGTGGACACACACTTATTCACATGATACAAGATACATGGTTGATGCATTAAACACGTATATAACACTATGCATAGCGAGACAAACAATAAGGCATACATGCTGAAGGAGGTGTTGTTAAAAACACATCTTTGGGGTTATGCTTCTAGGCTATTATGGCCACAAAAAAAACAGTTCTTTATGGCGAGATGCCCCTTTACTTCTTGAAAGATAAAATGAAATGCTAATAAACAAAGTCATTAGCATCCATTAAGAAATAAATTAAATTGAACATCATTAACACAAGTACAGGAAACCATAATGCATAAATGATGCCATTAAGAGTGCAGTTTCATTCATAAAAAGATGTTTGAAACTGTATAGAAATACTCATAGTGTTCGCACAACAAAACACATCAGATCCAAAAGGAGTTTCAACAAGTATCTGTATTCATATGCAAAAAGAGTGTTATCTTTCAATACAATGTTGTATAGCTTTTGAGTCCCAAAAAAAATATCCTTTACATTTTCCTCGGAGGGAGTTTTATAGATCAAAAATTGCCTTTTGGGCTTCCTGACTCTTCGCCTGCCTGACTGTTGAGTTGCCTTGCGAAACGGAAGGGAACCGCGACCTGCGACCTGGTTGGGCAGTGCGACTTGCGACCTAACTGGGAAGTGCGACCTGCGACCTGTTTCCAAATGCTACCAGTGATCTACTGCCGCCGGGTTATGAAGATGTGCGTGCAATTGTGAGGTCAAGGGCATCAATCTGTTGTCCTTTGAGGAAGTCTTGCCAAGTTTGATAGTCTGCTGCTATGGGAGAAACCAAAGGGACCTCTTCTTTCAGCCGATGCATACACTCCAAGGCGTTTGGGATTAGAGTCTCCTTCTTCTGTGAGATCTGGTTGGATAGAGAAGCGAGCTTGGTGTAGACCCAAACTAGCGTGATAAGAAATTGGCCTAGGTTCTCTTGCGATGTTGCGAGGTCGGAAGTGGCAGCAACTTGTTTAATGGGCTGCAAAAATGACTGGATCTCTTGATTCAATTGCTCCCATGTCTTCCCCTCGTCCAATGCGCCCAGCGATGTAATGTGATGTAATATGTGCATTGAATCGATGCCGCTAATCAGATGTTCTTATGCAGCCATAACCTTGTCTAGGTCCTTGGATAGCTTATCCTTGGATTGCATTTTCATACAGATTTGGACTTTGGCATATTGCGTGTGAATCCAGTCCTTATTTGGCAGGTGTTCAGAAGCCTGAGGGTACTGCGCTGTCCAGTCTATCATTCTGTCCAAGGCAGATGAGGCCTCCTTCAGCTGCTCGTGCTTTTGCTTAGTCTCAGTTTGGGCTTTCACCAAGGGGGTGACTGTTTGTTTTATGGTAAAAATTTCCCCATAAACCTATCTCATGGTAGTTTCTAATATATCAACCTCCCTTTTAATGGTAAGCGGCACTTCATTGACAATGAGAGCTTTGTTTCGAAGTTGCTGAACCTCCTCTCTCAATGTCATCTTTTCCTGTTCTGCCCTTTTTTCCCGCTGCTCTGCTTCTTGTAGTCTATTTTGTAGAGAAGTGATCTCTCTACTCATTCTGGTCACATTTTCTCTTGTGGCCGCAGCGAAAGCTCTGCCAGCCAATTCTATCATCACGGGATTAGTCCTAGTATCAAGGACTATGTCTTTTCCGGTTGCGACTGTGGAGGCAGCAGAAGGATTTTGCGCCAGGCATATTCTATTCTCCTACCAGATTTTGAAGGAGAATTGATTGAACGTGAGCCTGGTGAGGTCGAATACCTCCTCCTCTTGCCCCTGGGAGGAACTGACATCGGAGAGCATGGCTCGTGTACTGCCTAGAGGTACCTCAAGGGGAGATACCTCGATGTTCTCCAACATTTCATTCTCTTCTTATTTCTTCTTATTTTCCTCCTCTTCCCTTCATAGGTGTTCGTCTTCCGCCTTCTCGTGTTCTTTCTTCCACCTGAGCTCTGCTTCTACCGCTGCTTCCAATTCGGCTTTCCTTTTACGCTTAGATGCTGTAGCTTTCTCTGCTTTCTTCTAGCGGTCAAATTCCACTTTATCTAACTCTTTCTTGAGTTCATGTTCTGCTGCAGCCTCCGCCTATTTTTTCTCCTTTTCCTTCTTGGCCTCCTTGGCCTGCTTCTTCTTATGTTCTACCCTAAGGCTCTTCTTGTGCTTATCCTCATCCTCTTTCATTTTCTTCTCTCTCTCTTGCTAGGTTTTGGCCTCTATTTCTTTCTGTTGGGTAGAGGTACTATGCCCTGTACTAGTTCGAGGCTTTTTAGCTAGAGAGGAAGAAGCACCTCCTAATTCACGACTCCTTTCTTCCAAGGTTTGGTCATCCGGGTCTTCTTGGCCAAAGTCTGCCCCCGGAGCAAGTTGTCGATCTACATTGTACCAGTTCTTTCTTTCATCTTCTCTCGGGCGTTCAGTGTGCTGATAGTTCCAATAGAACTTAGCCCTCTTGCAATGTTCAGGAACTATCCTCTCCGGGTCGTATGTTCAGTATTCTAAAGCCCCAAAGTGATAAATTTTCATCTCTTATCCCTCTGCCTCTACCTCTCTAAAGTATTTAACTGTGTATGCACCGATAGTGAGGGGTAGCGTGGGCCACGGCTTCTTCTTACCCTTGGACAGGACCCTGGAGAAACCCGAAGACATTTGGAAAAAGACCTCTTGCATGAGCATTCTGTCTATGAAAAAATGAGGCATAGCATGTGGGGCCCTGAATGAGCCAAAGACTCGGATGAATGTATATTCGGCGAAAGGGAACCAATGCACCACTTTTCTTAGCGTCTCCATGGCTCGCCAAGACATGCAAGGAGTGTCTTGGCTGAATAATTTTCTGTATAGAGCGGGGATGAACACTTGGGAGATCGGCTCTATGTCTTGTTTATACCTGGATTCCCAAAACACCTTGGTTTGTAGATGAATTGCACAGGTCTGTTTAGGATCCCAGTTATGTACCCATCCCTCAAAGTGCAACCACGAACAGACGAAATCCAATAAATAAGAGGCCATATATAATTCAGAAGGCATTCCTTCATCTGGTACCAATGCCGAGGATAAATTTGTATGAATGGAGGTCATCAATATGCTAGCCCAGTTGAAACAGGTGCTATGCGCTGTGACGTACTCCATGAGAGTCACCCATGTGCCGTTGAAAGTAGTGGCATCTGGGCGCCCGTACAGTCTGCAAATCATGGCAGCCACTAATTTATATACTTTCCTGAGGCTCACCACTGGATATTCCTGGTCTTTCTTGACCTTAAACTTCTCAGGCTCCTCCCACTATTGCCTTATAGTGTCAACTATAGGAACTGCATGAGCAATGGCCCATTCTTCTGTGAAGTCTTCTTCTCGCTTAGGCAAAGAATAATAAACATGGGCGTCTAAGCCTTTGAGCATCGCAAAAGCCTTGCCTTCTCTGTCTCTGATCACGAACTTCTTGGGATCTGTTTTCTGTATAATCCAATCTATCATCTCTGGGCATGGGAATATAGCCAGATGAGCACCTGCGAGATGTAGCTTGGACCTTTTGACCTGTAAGTATATCTCCCGATCCGGGAGGTCTTCTGGAAATTCTGTTTTAGCGAACTCTTGGTACACTTGGTACCAACGCATGCTATCCCCTTTGGAAAATGTGCAAAGGGCATCTCTGTATATCGAGGGTGGGGAAATTGGCATGTCCATCTCTACATCTTCCACTGCCAAGTGCTTGTCTTTCTTCCAGGACACTGGAGGTCCCATGTCCCTGGAATCTGAGAGGACAAGTATACACTCCAAGTCTGCTTCAAATTCACCTGTCATATTCATGAAGTAATCCCAAGATAAGAAAGACGCCATGATGATACGAGACCAATTACAATTTATCAATTATTTCAACTCGGACAGAGGCAAAGCTGAATAAGTGGCCTACTGGGTCACGGGGTTGCAGGTTGTAAGAAAATGGACATGGTGCGACCTTGTGACTAGGTCGCAGGGTCGCGGGGTCACGGGGTCAAAAATTGTGGAAAAATAGCGGAAATGCGACCTTGCGACCTTACGACTGGCTCGCGGGGTCGTGAGGTTGCAAGTTGTGAGAAAATGGAAGGAATGCGACCTTGCGACTAGGTCGCGGGGTCGCAAGTCACGCTAGGGCTTGCCGGGGTTTTGGTGCGCGCGGTGTGAAGTTATTTTTTCCTCTAACTTGCAAAAATCAAGGCTAAAAGGGTCCAGACAGGGCCAGGGGATAGTTTTTGCAGCACGGTACAAGCCATGAGAGGCTGGATGAGAAACTGTTGTGAGTTGGACAAGCAGGGTGAAAGTTGGAATCAGAAGAAAAACCCTAAGTGACAAATAAGAACAATGACTAAGGCAAGGGGAAATTTAAAGGCTGAGGAATGCAAGGATTAGGCAAGAAAAACCAAAAAAGGAAACAACAGGAGGAAAACGGCAACTTACCCGGGAAAATAACACTTCAGTCGACCTGTCAGAGGCGTTTTTTTCTATCCGCTGCATGTGCAAAATGCGAACTGGCGACCTCCTATATATAAAAAGGTAACATGTGCAGGCCATTAATGAGATTAGGGTTGCAAGGTGAGGTGGTCTGAGAGGGATGCGGGCCTCACGACCACCCGTGACCTTGCGACCGTTGGCGAGATTTTATGTCCGATACCTTGATGGGGGATCTCCCCGGTAGAAAGTCCCAATTAGAGCTTGAACCGTTTGGAGTAGGGATCCCGTCCGGGGTGTGGGTCCGGCTACCGCTTAAGACGCCTTCCCTTCGGTCTCAAAAGAACCTGATTGGACCTGCGGACACACACTTATTCACATGATACAGAATACATGATTGATGCATTAAACACGAATCAAACAATATGCGTAGCAAGATTATAAATAAAGCATGTACACCTCAGGAGATGTCATTAGCAACACATCTTTGGGGTACTGCTTGTAAGGTAATCTGACCACGAAAGAAATAGTTCTTTATGGCGAGATGTCCCTTTATTTTCTGAAAGATAAAACGAAATGCTAACAAAATAGTTCATTAACATTCATTAATAGCACAGATGATAAATTGAACATCATTGATACAACATAGGTAGCCATGGCGCATAAATGATGACATAAAGAGTGCAGCTTCATTAATCATAGGATGTTCTGAAACTGTACAAGGAATACACACAATGTTCGCGCGTCAAAACACATCATAACCATAGGGTGTTTTAGCAAGTATCTGTATTCATATGCATAAGAGTATAATCTTTCAATACAATGCCCTGTATCTCTTGAGTTTCCAAAAGCAAAAATCCCTTGTTACAAGCTCCCGAAGGAGTATTTATAATACGAAAACTTCCCTTTGGGCTTCCTTGAATTTTCATCTTCTTGACCGTTGGGCTGCCTTGCAACCCAGTCTTTTTTGCGACCTGCGACCTGAGCTGTTGATGCGACCTGCGACCTAAGATATTGTTGCGACCTGCGACCTGAGCTGTTGTTGCGACCTGCGACCTGAGCTGTTGTTGTGACCTGCGACCTGACTGGGTCGCGGGATCGCAGATTGTAAGAAAACGTCCAAAGTGCGACCTTGCGACCTTGCGACTAGGTCGCTGGGTCGCGAGGTCGCGAATCGTGAAAACAGATGCACATGCGACCTTGTGACCTTGCGACTAGGTCGCTGGGTCGCAGGGTCACAAAAGGCGGAAAAACCAAAGATGTGCGACCTGCGACCTTGCGACTAGGTCGCTGGGTTGCAGGGTCGCAAAAGGTGAAAAAACCGAAGATGTGCGACTTGCGACCTTGCGACTAGGTCGCTGGGTCGCAGGGTCGCAAAAGGTAAAAAACCGAAGATGTGCGACCGACGACCTCGCCAGATCTGTGAGTTCTTTGGAGTTTCGCCAGCATCTACTTGTTTTGAAAATGTCCCCTTGTTTGCTAAGGAAAACTCTGGCTCGTTGTGCAAACTGCAAGGTTCTTCCTGCAATAAAATAACATAGGTCACATATCTCCATGTTTGAAACAATAATAATGCTAAAGGCATTTCAATTAATTTGCAAGAGCAAAGAACAATAAATTAAGACCCCTGTGTGGTTAAGACTTTGTCATCAAAGCCGCAAGTGGAGGTTGAGTCGCATTCTCTGAGTCTGCAAAGAGTTGTGACTATGCGACCCAAGACATTTGACATGGTGACAATTGCTCTATTCTCATCCCCTTCTAAACACCAAACAACAACGTAGTCCAAGTGCCCAACAAGACATGCGCAAGTCTCGTGGTAGTGACACCGGATAACAAAGGATTATATTGCATGCTGCAATTGCTAGGGAGCATTCCCTGGGCAATCTATGTGATTCACGTTCCTGCTATCGATCTTGGCAATCGAACCATATGCTTTCGCTGACAGGAAAATAATCGCTTATGGTATGCCAGTTTTTAATGCCTTTGGACAGAGAAAAACGCTTCAGAGATTAAAACAACCATATGTTCATTTTGCTGATATCCGTTCACAGTTTTACGACATAACGTGTTGACCCTATCGCATTTTAATATCACTATTCATCATAGACAGATCCTCAACACAATTTGTTAGATGATGAATATGCCTGAAATTCAGACTTTTATGAACAAACCTGTTCTGATGCGAAGCTCGATTATGAGTAATCTGCAGATGTGGGAAATTATTGACAGGAACTCAGACCTTGCGCACATACTCAGTGATCCTGGAACTCTTAGACAAACTTTGGATGCAGTACAGAATCCTTAACTCATGCGAGCGATGATGAGAAATAGTAACGGGGCCATGAGCAACATTGAATCATCTGCTAAGACTTTAACACGCTCCGTCGTATGTATGAAACAGTTCAAGAGAAATTCCTCAATGCTGCGTTTCTGAAGGGGTCGCATGGTCGCAGAATTTCCTTGAGTCACAACTTTCAATGAGTACCTCGTTCTGCGACCCTGCGACCTGGGCAAACGTGCAACCCTGCAAAAAAAATTGCAAAATAGCATTCGAAAATATGTCAAGTTTTGTTTTATTCTCCCCGACCAGTGCCTATGGATTCGAGGGCATTGTAAGGTTTGCATGCGTTGTAAAACTCAGCGGAAATCACTACTTCGAATGGAGGATATTCTAATACTGGATCTGCGCTGGATAATGACTACCACTGCCAGCCTCTGCTAGGAAAACTAACCAGTGACAGGAGACGTTCATATGGACAGTTACTAAATGTCATTAATGCATTCCTAGGAAGTGCTGAACGCAACTTTGGG
This sequence comes from Pinus albicaulis, assembly GCA_034641835.2. Classification (NCBI taxonomy): domain Eukaryota; kingdom Viridiplantae; phylum Streptophyta; class Pinopsida; order Pinales; family Pinaceae; genus Pinus; species Pinus albicaulis. The sequence continues at coordinate 1,089,904,063 of CM076575.1, forward strand.
CTTTGGAAACTTTCCTCCGAGGTGAAAAATGCTGGCATTGTTCAAACTGGATCAGCATATCTTTGACACGTGGCGGAGAGCCAGCAATCACACCGTGTACTCCCTCTTGCGTGCTGCAGCAGGAAGAAACCCTTCATGCAAGGCTTTAATTGAGGATAGAACAGGCGTGTGAACAAGTGGTAAAGATCGAAATTGGTGCTGATGAGAACAACGAACCCGCTCCACCTCAGCCTCAAGTAAAGAGGAGACCTGGTTCAAATGCAGACGTTGCAAATATTACCAACATCGCTGTTAAGCTTTCTATTCATAGCTTTGGATGGCCTTGGCTGTTATCGCACCAGAGTTATCATGACCATGCGTTGTAACGCGTTCATTCATTAACTTGGCATCAAACGTTTAACTCTTCGTAACGTGTCCATGCATGTCTTGCCACATTTCTAATGCACCAAGGTTTGACCGCTATATATGTATATATCCACGCCAAGAATGGTTGAAGATTTTCATACGTTGCACCATTATAATATTCGCAGCCACGTTTTAAACATAGGTTTTGATCATAAAATATCTCCGCTCTAAAACTCCGCCATCAAGCCTTTGCATACTGCTCCATGTTTTAAAAATAAAACCGTTGTATGTCAAACAAAACCCCGCCATCGACGTTGAACTCCCTGCAATGTGTCCATGCAACGTTGGACTTCCGTGCATTGCGTTTCTTCATGAAACATGTCTTCATATAGTTGTGATCTGCCATTTCAAACATAAGGTTGACCACCCCATGTACGTGCCATCGAATGTTTGACATTTTATATGGTTTGGAAATGACATAGGTTTGCGCTTTGGTTTTATTACATAACATTTAAACCATAGTCTTGGTCCACTGGATGCGCACCCATCTATAATGTTTTCCATAGTTTTACTTCACGCTTTGAACATAACTTTGAAAACTCCATCATAAAAATATTCGTGCTCAATTGCAATGGGTTTTGATATGGTTCTAATCTGCTTTCTAATACGGCCTTAAAAACATATGTTGGCGCCTTGTATTGGATATATGGATGTGTGCCCACTTACCAAGTTTCCCCATAGTTTTGGTTCCACGGTCTCTGGTGGTTTTGAAACCACATGTTTTCGAACCTGGTCTTAATTCGATCATTTGCTTTATCTCATGATATGAAGGCCTCTTGTTTTGAAAGATCGAGAGTCGAAATATGCTACTCAAGCCACATTGATGGCCCTTTTAATATTGAGCCTTTCTGCCTTGTAGTTCCAGAGATTATTTGCATATGCATCAATGCGCCTGGCTACCAAAAGGTGCATGCGTTTAAACATCACCATTTAGGTTCAATTTGAAGTTCTCCATCTCTTATGGTCCCGCATAGACAAACTTTATGGATATGAAAGAGCAAAGGAGACTAGGGTTTTAATGCCATTTCCTTGCTCCACGTTGTACTCCTTGCAGCATAAATAATTTCACACCATGTAGCTTAGGATTCATAAATGTTGCTTCTCAAAGATGCGCTCAGATATTTGAAAACTCTTCCTTTGGCTTGCCACATCAACATGTGTGCTTCCGCACTGCTACCTAGCACGAGAACGCCTCGAATGAGATGGCCATTGTCTAGAGAAAAATTCTGAGTCCGCTTTGTTCACCGGGCCATACTAGACTCATCGAGGTGGCGAAATATGTTTCTTTGCGTGCGCCCATCGACATTGAGATGGTATGATGCAGGATCTGGACATTTCTAATGGAGCGCTTTTAAGCATCTGGCGCGCACTAGTGAAGAAAGCTCTTGCATCACTGACATAGAAGGTTCTCTCTGATCAACATGTATCACACCATCCTCCTTTAACGGTACTGGTCGCTCTCTCCTCCTCCTCCCTTGTTTCACAACTTGGCTTTGTTGTTGAGCCCAATTTGTTACTCTTGATGTCGTGACACGACTGAGGAGTTTGTCACCCGTGGGGTCGACCTGCGTGGAACATTACGACATCATAATTATTCTTTGATAATGGTGACCACAGATAACACATATGAAACTAACAAGTTTAAGAGAAGTAAATCAAACAACATGCTTAATGGCCCACGGCGAGAAGGCCTTTAATCGTTAAAACAAAAAGGTTTCCATTCAAACGTATGCATGGCAATCTCATTACACATGGCGCGACTGCGTTACGAATGTTCGAACGTATGCTAGATGATTTTTCCCACGTATGGCATGATTGCAGCGACATCATCAAGTCATGGTGATGGGACAACTCGTGAGGGGTTGGGGATAGGTTGGCGGGATGTCGTTGACTGCAGGTCAGGTGAAGGTCGCGGTTTTCCACAAATTCGAAGTTTGCGACTCAACGATTTAGCTCTCCCGACTCTTTACTTAACTTTTCTTTGTGCTTAAGGGGCTCCAAAAAATTTTTAAGTGGGGGTTTTTTGGAGGGTGTTGTAGAGGCTACAACAAATGGAGATTCACTGGTCGAACTCAGAGTCTCTACCGATGGTTTGCCTTGGAGGGGGAGGGAGGGGCCTTCACTAGCTGTTCTTTTTGC